>REGO01000902.1:302147-323002 GCA_010120015.1 Rhombomys opimus
ATTTAAGGTTCTTAAATTACCTTTTTTTAAAAATTTTTCATCGATTACACTTTATTCATTCTGCATCCCCCCATAAGCTCCTCCCTCCTCCCCTCCCAATCCCACCCTCCCTCTCCTTTCTGCATTCATGCCACTCACCAAGTCCACTGATAGGGGAGGTTCTCCTCTTCTTTCTGATCTTAGTCCATCAGTTCACATCAAAAGTGGCTGTGCCAATAATCATGATTACACCTGAAATTGTGTGCCTTTTGCCTTTTTCAGCCCAGAAATTCTCTTGGATTTAGCAGCCACTATTCAAAGCTACTGATATTCCTCTTATAGAACTATATAGAGATAAAATGTTGTTGCTTTAATCTCAGTGGTAAATCTTTCAGTGTATTCACCCTCAAATATGAAACTTTTATTTTAGAATAAAAGTGGTAAATTTGTAATGTGGCAAGTGATCCACAGCAAAACCTAATTTTGACACTTTCAAGGATGCATTTTAGCAGCATTAATTAATATCAGAATTAATAAATAATCACTGCTATGCATAAAAGTATTTTGCTACCACAAACTGAAAAACCTGTTCCTATTTCCTCTTCCCAGGCTGAGGGAACATAGCTATTCCCCATCTCTATCCATCTGATGCTGGTTGATAAATCATATAGGTAGAGTTATGTGATATTATCCCTTCTGTATCTGCTGTGTTTCACTAATCACAATGTCTTCAAAATTCATACATGAAGGACTGGAAAGATGGCTCTGCCATTACAGGCTAGGATAACCACCAAAATATATGATTCATACATGTGATAACATGTATAAGAATTTCACTCATGTTGAATTATGAATAATATTCTGCCATATCTATGCATAATAAATGCACAGACAGTTTTCAGATACTTGTATAAAATTCAGCCAGTACCACCCAAAGGTAACAGTTTGCATCATACTAGGGTAATGTCACAAAATCGGGGTATTGTTCATAAAGATAAATGTTTTTATTCAGATCTTCTAGACTAGAAGTCTTTAGTGTGTGTGTGCGTGCACACTTACTGTATGTATGCATATGCGTGTGTGTGTGTGTATGTGTGTGTATGTGTGTAAAGCAAGAATATTCTTTTGTAAAAGTTCATAACATGCATAAACTGGTGTTCCAACCCCACAGTGTGTATAAATGTAAGATTCTTCACATCACACCAGCAGACACATCCTTATTCCCTTTCTCAGTTATTAATATTTTGAAATCTTAAGAATGCTGTTGATTAGGGTCTGAGAGTTCAGTCCTGTACTTCCAGCTACTGGAGAGGCAGAATGAGAAAAATGTGAGTTCAAGGAGTGCCTGAATTACAGAGAGACAAAGAGAGTTATAGAGAGACAAGGCAAGCCCTCAGAAAGTGGACTTAGAGAGGTGCAGGGAAGAGATGAGGGAGGGAGGGTGGGGTTGGGAGGGAATGAGGGAGGGGGCTACAGTTGGATACAAAGTAAATAAACTGTAATTAATATCATAAAATAAAAATTTAATTAAAAAAAGAAATGTATCAAGACCCTGCCTCGAAATAAACTGTAAAGAGCTAAAAATTTAGCTCACTTGTCTAACATATGGGGCTGTAGGTTCAGTCTCTTCCACCCAAAACGAACAAACAAAAGCGACATAAATGGAATAATTTCCAATATAACAGCTTGAGCCAGCTCTTTGCGTACAGTATAGTTTAAGTTGTTGTGTGGGATAATAGCTTATCCCTTTTCTGTAGTATCGTGTGTGTATAAGTTACCTTTCTGTTGCTGTGATAAAATGCCAGGGTAAAGTCATGTGAGTGAACCACAATGGCACACACATAGGAAAAACACAGAGAAATCTGTTACTAAAAGCTTAATAGGGAACAGGCTTTGCCTAGTGAAAGTCACACTGCTTTGGGAAAGCATTTAAACATTTAAATCTTACTGTCCTGTGAGTTAGAAAGCTGAGAATTTTTTTGCCTAGCAATTCTTAATGAGGAAGGATGAGCTTCCATGTCTGCAATGAATAATTCTTTGTCTCTATGCAGTATTTTTATTGAGGCTTATTACATGCAAGCTCTGTAATGTACTAGTTAACAAAGCACACCCATTTTATATGAGCTAAGGGTCCTTCGAGGAGATAAATCTCATTTACCAACCTTATGTACCCCAGACTCCCCACTCAGTGTCAGAGGTGAAATTGAAAACAAAGAGGAAAGAACTTGCTCCTTTCATGGAACTCAGTTTCAACCCATAACATCTTTAATAGAGCTCTCATAGAAAGAGACATTCACATTTGGGAATAGAATTAAGGTCTCCAAAGATTCAAATTACGCTTATTTCACAGATGCTTAGGCATCCCAAGCAATGTTGAAATCATTTGATCTCTTGCCTATACCTTCAATGTGCCTTAAAAGAAAGTATCTCTCAGCAAACATGTTGGCACTCTGGGTCCTGAGAACCTTTTATGTAATTTACAGAGATAGGGGTTGGTGAGAAAAAGGTATTTTTTTCCATCCATTCATTCATCCCTCTGTCTGTACGTCCATCTGTCTCTCTCTCTATCTATCTATCTACCTATCTAACATCCAGATTGCCACTTCTCCTACTTCCTTTCCTCCCTGTACCTCCCTCCCAGTTTTCCTCCCCTGTCCACACTCCATTTCTTCGTAGAGAAGGGGAGACCTCCCATGGATATCAACCTGCCTTAGCATATCAAGATGCAACAGAGCTTGTGCATCTTCTCCTGGTAAGGCTAGACGAGGCCACCCAGTTAGGGGAAAGAAATCCAAAGGCAGGCAACAGATTTAGAGACAGTCCAGGTTCCAGGTTCTATGGGACCCACATGAACACCAAGTTGCACATCTGTTACTTGTGTATAGGGAGCCTAGGAGCATTCCACACATGCTATTTGAAGTTGGTGGTTCAGTAATATAATGTGGTGCCTTTACGCAACAGCATATTACTGAGATATTAAATACAAGGACATCATGAAATTTACAGGCAAATGGATGGAACTAGAAAATACCATCCTAGGTGAGGTAACCCAGACCCAGAAAGTATGGTATGTACACACTTATAAGTGGGTATTAGCCATAAAAGACAGGATAATCATGCTACATTCCACAGACCAAAGAAGCCAAGGAACACAGAAGGCTCAGAGGAGAATGCTTAAATCTCATTTAGAAGGGGAAATAAAATAGATTTCAGAGATGGAGGGAGAGAACTGGAGGAGAGAGGGAAAGAAGAGGAGAACAGGGGGGACCAAGCGAAGGGATGGGGAGGAGAACAGGAGGGACCAAGTGAGGGAAGAATGAAGGGAGAATCTGAGAAAGAGAGAGAGACCAGAAATCAGTGGAGGGACATCTCTGGGATGAGCCAGAAACCTAGGACAAGGGAAACTCCCAGGAATTTATGAGGGGGAGCCTACACAAGACTCCTAGCAGCAGGAGATATGGAGCCTGAAATGGCCACCTCCTGTAACCAGGCAAGACTTGGGAGACACCAATCCACTCTCCAAACCTTTGACAAAAAATTGTTCTACCTGTAAGAGTTGCAGGGATAAATATGGAGCAGAAATCAAGGGAGCGGCCAACCAATGCCAGGCTCAACATGACACATATCCCGAGAGAGAGCTAACCCCTGACACTATTAATGATATTCTGCTATACTTGCAGACAGGAGCCTAGCATATCTGTCCTCTGAGAGGCTTCACCCAGCAACTGATGAAAAAAAGCCATTTATATTCTTCTGAAAAGACAATGCAGTGCTGGGAATGGGGCACACTCCTTTACCTCCAGCACTGAAGGCAGAGACAGGTGGATCTCTGTGAGTCTAAGGCCAACCTACTTTACTTAGCAAATAGAGGCCAGCTCAGGTTACATAACGAGACCTTGCCTCAAAAACAAACAAACTAAATAAATAAATGAGTAAGTCAAATCTTGCAGGATATCTGAAACAAAGGGATGAATTTTTTCCATGATCTTTATCTATCCGGGTTTCATTTTATTTCCGTGTCTGTGTGTGTGTGCCCATGAAGGATGGAGGGGCATCACACCCTTAAAGCTGGGGTCACAGACAGGTGTGAGCAGATGTATAGGAGTGCTGGGGACTGAGCTTAAGCCCTGTAGGGGGACAGTGAAGACTCTTTTAAGTGCTGAGTCGATTCGCTGGCTCCTCCTGCTCTTCACCTCTTCCCCGGGAATTCACGAAAGAGAATAAAAAGTGTTCATTGTCAAATGAGCACACTAGCCTTCTTCATCTTCTTTGTCCGGAGCTGATTTTGGCAAGAATTATGAGAGAAGCCGAAATTAGCCCAGCTGCAGGTGTGCAGGGGTAAACTTCTCTCCCTTTTGTTTGAAGATGAAAGAAAGTATGGTTCTTTTTATTCGGTTTAACGGTGAGGAACTGTTTTCTCTCTCCTCCAGAGGCTTTGGAAGAGGCTCAGAGTGGCTGCCTTGTAGTGTTGGCTGGAGTAATCTCATAGCTGCTTACCTGATATTGTGGCTGATTGGAAAACGCATCCTTCCTTTCCCTCTCTCAAGCATCTCTGTATCAGTAGTATGCAACGATAAAGGAAATGGGACAAGGCCCAGGAATAGCAGAACAAGACCAAACAAGCTTCATAGTTGTTTCATCTGAATTAAACAATAAATCCATCCTTACCACAAGTAAAAATGATTGCAATGTAAACCAATCTCCTTGATACTTAGATCTTTAGCTGTGGTTTTATACCAGTTTCCTTTGACCAGTGAAACCATAGGATTTAAAAAATCATTTTAAATATTATTTTACTTTGTTTTTACTGTGGTCACTTATAATAGAGCATTGATTGGTAAGGCTATAATTCTGTGAGTCCTATTAATGTGTATATTTCACTATAGCATTAAATTATCCACTTAAAAAGGGCTTTGTCCTCTATAAACCCCTACAATGACATTGAAAAATAGATAGACTACATTGTTTGATTGCTAATGTCTGGATAGCATAAATGATAGGAAGCCATGCTTTGTTTATGTTTTTATATTTATGAGATTGTCATTATCCTGTTGATTGTTTTTGTCTCTGCTTCTATTTGGTTTCCACATGGGTTTCACCATTTATGTTTAGAAAGGGAAACAATTGCGTGTATATATGTGCATGTGTGTGCTGTGTATATGTGTGTGTATTAGTACAATTGGTGTGTGCATGTGTCAGTTCGTGTGTGCATGTGTACGGGGTGTGCATATGTGTGTGGTGTATGTGCTTTTGTGTATGTGTGCATGTGTGTAAATTTCTGATTAAAATAAGTTTGCTATGCCTTTTGTTTGGTTAAATTTGGGACTATGTGCACTTTAGTTAGATAAATATTTGGGACTGATAGTGTGTTCTGACTCATTTCAAGTCACTCAGCTAAAGTTCTTGTCCCATTCTAATAGTTTCCACCATTTACAGTTAAGTTTCTCACATTAACAAAATAGAAAATTCAATTGGAAACTGGACCTTTCCTGTAAAATTTTTAAAATATATTTTCTTAGTAATTTCTGAATTATATACAAAAAACTTTGATCATATTTACCCTCCCTCCTCAAATTCTTCACAAGTTTATATATCTTTCTCATCAATCCCAAACTTGTGGATTTTTTTTTTCTTCCTCCCAAACCAATTTGTGATTCCCAAATGTTCTTGGATGTGTGGCCTTCCAGTGGAATACAGGTAACTTATCAGGAGCTACATGCTAACATGTGTGCGCGCGCGCGCGCGCACACACACACACACACACACACACACAAACCTGATTCTCCCTTTTCTAGAAGCGCATAAAATGTTAAACATTCCTCAGCTATGTACAATGTTTTCACTCCCATCTCTCTCCATGTGAAAATTTTGTGTAATTAGACTTAGACAATTTGTGCATGCTGTTGCAAATGCTATGGCTTCATTTGTGAAACTGCCATGCTGAGCTCAGAAGACACCGTTTCCTTGTAGTCGCCCACTGTCTCTTACACCATTTATTTCCTCTTCTGCAGTGATCCCTGACTTGGGAAGTGGAGATAGAGCATACATGTTGAGGAATGCACATTCTGTAGCCACCTCCTGCACCTGAATCACTTTATCAGCTGTGCATTTCTGTGTTGATTACCATTTACTCTAGAGAGAAGTTCCCCAGAAGAAGACTGGGAGATGCATTGGTCTATCAGTATAACGGTAAGTCATTAGAAGTGTTTAATGTCATGTCTGTTTAGCAGAGTAATAGTAAATTCTTCCTTGGGCCTTTTCTTTTCATCTAGACATTAACGCATGACTTCTCTTCCCTGTCATATCCCTTAGCTAGGATGTCTAGAGCAATTGTAATTCACAGTGAGCAAAAGGTATGGTAGGGCTTTAGAATTTCTTACTCACTCTCCTGAACATTCATTTTGTACAGATTTGTGCTATTTCCCTGACTATTAGGTCACAGTTGGCTCTAGATATTTGTAATACTCTCATGTTTTACTTTTCTAGTCTAATTTTCTGCTAAGATCATTCTACTATGCTTTCACATGAAATTTAAAAGTGTTTATGAAAATCTTTTGGTTTTCATATAAAAAGAGTCTCATTTTCTCTTCCTACTTCTTTCCTCTGACGATTGGGAAACTCCAAAGCAATCAACTCATGACCAGGTGTCAGGTGTCAAGTGTTCTGCAGAGTAGCTCACCACAATGATGAGTCTGTCTTCATTTAGTTCTATGTTTCAGTTCCCATAGATGAAGTCTTGTTGCTTACCGCTTAAGACAGCCCAACTGAGAGCAGATTGAGCACTTGTTTTCTAACATGTTTCTAAAGTTAAATGATATACTGTCTCTAGATTGACAGAGATATTTCTATCCCATTGAAGAAGTCTTACTGTGGCTAAAATGGCTGTACAGGGTCCTCAGATAACGTGACAATATAAAACATTTGTGAGATGATGGAATTATAGAAGTACTTAAACAGCATACATTTGCAATTTATCATATAACAGCCAAATGCATCTGCATGATAGATAAGTTACAAAACAAACACAACACATGACCCATGAAAAACAGCTCCAAAGATTCCAAAATCACCTTGGTCCACCAAATATTCATTCTACAACTATCTCCTTTACTTATTTTTCTATCATCTTTATAATTTCAAGGTATATTTTTGTCCAACAGTTAAAAAGATAACATTTAAACACTTGAAATAATTAATGAGTAAAAATATAATAAGCCATCTAACCAGGGCCCAGAGGGGCCTGCTGATACTGAAGCATCAACAAGACCACACAGGAATTGGACCTGGGCCTCTACAAGGTGTAACAGATGGGCAGCTTAGGCTTCATGTGGGTCCTCTAGTAAGGGAAGTGGAGACTACATCTGACATATACTTTCCTGCCAGCTTTTTGATCACTTCCCCCTGGCAGGTCTTGCCTTGCCAGGCCACAGGGGAAGAAGACATCCTCAGGCCTGGTGCAACTTGATGAACTGGGGGGAGGGGTAGAAAGGGAGCCCTCTTTTTCTGAGGTTGGAGGGAAGGAGGGAGGGTGGGACTGGGGGCTACAACCAAGATGTAAAGTGACTAAAGATAAATATATATTTTTTTAAGTTAAAAAGAACACATAATAAATTCCTCATTCTCCAAGTTGCTTTCCACTTGTTCTATTTCCTTTAATTCTTCACTTATGTTAGAAAGGGGTCTTTTCAGCCTTGCTAGGCCACAGATAAGGACATTGCAACCATCCTGAAGATACCTGATAAGCCAGGCCCAGATGGAAGGAGAGGAGGACATCCCCTCTCAGTAGACTCAGAAGGGGGCAGGGAGGAGATGAGAGAGGGAGGGGAGGATTGGGAGGGAAATAGGGAGAGGGCTACAGCCGGGATACAAGTGAATGTATAAAATTATTTAAAAATAAAAAAAATATTTAAAAAAAGAAAAAGGTCTTTTTTTGGTAGAAATCTTCTTGCTAATGTATGCAAATGAAATTTATTTTCAAAGGAACCTTATAAGTGAAAACAATAGTACAACATCTAGACATATATTTATGGAGCAGTTATTTTCCATTCAGCAAAAGAATATGTAGATTCAGATTGTCTATGAAGATACCATTGATAGGTGGCTATGCCAGAAATTTTTGTTCTTGCTTCAAGTTTTGTTTTGTTTTTAAATTTTAGAGCTTGTGATCAAGGCAGGGTTCCAGCATATCTGGATCTGCCTTCAGAGTTCCGTATTTTCTAGCTTTAAGTTTCACCTGGGCAGATACCAGTGTGGAAAGTTGAATGGAAAATGTCCTCCACAGGCTTCTGGGTTTGAAACCTTGCCCCAGGTTGATGGTGTTGAAGGAGGTCTTCCTCCCATTCTATTTGAGCTAGCCCTGGCGTGGGGGAGCAGCCTTGCCAGGCCAGAGAGGAAGACAATGCAACCAGTCCTGAGGAGATCTGAATTATTTTTTAAGTATTTCTGCTAAAGTGCAACCAGAATCTACTTGAATAGTTCAGTACCAAGCAAACATTGCTTCCTGGGGAAACTCACTCTACATTCGAATTGAGTTAATTGCTGCAAAAGCTCTTCTTTCTGGTGAGAAAGCTCTTCTTTCTGGTGTTGGCGTTGAAAGAACTTTCAAGTTTCAGGCTCAGTTCTATCTGAGTTACTTCCAGTGCTGACTATTTGGCACAGGACAAACAATTGGTATACTCTTCCCTGGGAAAGGCCAACTCTCCCATTCTCAGTTTTTCTCAGTTGCTTGTAGCTCTCTGCACAGGGCTGAGGCTTTTTGTAGGGTTGAAGACTTTTTTCTGTCCCATTTCTCATGTCCCTTGGTGTCATTCTTATACAGTTCACATTTGGGTAGTAATGTTGAGATTCTACGGGCTTTTCTTCTGACATTACTGTGAGGCAGATCTAACAATAAACTCCCTGGTTTTCCAGTTATTACAATCTTTTTGTACCCTCTACTTCAATGTTCTCTGAGTCTTAGGTGCAGAAATGTTTTGTAGAGATATCCATTCAGGCAAGGCTCTACAACTCTGCATTTTGATTTGTTTTCTATAGTGGGCTCTATTTGTTGTAAAGAGAAGTTTCGTTGATTAGAAAGAAGCTTGGGATACAAAGCGAATAAATGGTAATTAATATAAAAAATAAAAATTTAATTAAAAAAGAAGCTCATCTGTGGGTAATAGGGCAAGTATTTATAGATTATGGTTGGGGATTATGTCCCATGTTTTTCCAAACCCACTTTGAATGCATCCAGTAAGTGCAGGATTTAAAAATCCTATACTTCAGTAGATTGCTTTACTTGAATGTCTGCAGTCTTTTCTTTGTGATATGGAATTTCTGCCTTACCCCACTGAATTCTGCTAATGCAATGGGAGCATACATGATCAAAATGCATCCTCCCTCTCTCTGTGTGTATCTGTTTCTCTTCTTCTGAGAAACAGAAGAAACAAACCTTTCTCATTCTTGTACACCTATACTAGGGCATGAAAATATGTCAAAGCTAACCTTCTGGAAGGACACAGAGAAGAGATGCAAGCTGTTTTGTTGAAGTGTTTATTGTTTTAAGCTGAAGGGTTGGCCTGTTCCTCAACATTATTGGGTAAAAGATTGGCATACCAGGGAAGACACACACCACAGATTAACTAAACCTCTACAACAGCATTGCAAAAGTGGGTATCATGTATGGTTGGCTTCATTTTTTACATGTGAAAATATTAAATGACATAAGTTCATCCAAAGCAAAAATAAACTGATACCACTGCTCAGACGCCACCAAATTCATCACCAGAACAAGGAATATACAGAGGATGGTGTAGTCAGTAAACATTCATAGAAAAGAAAATACGCAGAGACCTGACTAAAACTATCTCATTAAAAAAAAAACACTTTATGTGTATACAATAAATATTGACCCATTGCTATTATTAATTTACTGTCTTTCAAATGCAATAGCCGTGCACAGAGCCTTACATGGTTAACTCTTCTTCGTTGTGATTACAATGGGAATATCAGCTTTGCTGCTAACTAGCAGTGGATTGCGGTGGGGCACAAAATCTAACAAGAGACCGGAAATTTGTCGTCAATAAGGAAGAGAAGCTAAATTAAGAAATGAGTGGAGATATCTTGGAAATAAAGCACACATGTTGAATGGTGAATGTATTATTACATTAATATAAAAAGATTTCTAGTTTAACTTGAAGTTTAGTATCTGGCTGAAATAGGTAAACTTGGACCAGTCACAAAATTTGCTGAGGTCATACCTTAACAGATGGAGAACTGGCCCTTCCTGGAACAGACAAGTAGAAACTACCTCCAAAACAAATAAAATCAAACACTGGGGTATGTGGGGTATCTTATTATGAAAAATATTTGAAATACAATTATATAGGATGATTGCTCAAGAAAGATATTTTTACCAAAAAGAAAACAAAACAACAACAAAAACCAAAGTTTATATTATCACAGATAAGTACCCAGGGACAAAGTAACTTGACCTTAAAAAATAAAAATGTAATGTGATAAATTAAAGAAAAGGAAATAATTTCAAACTGCAGGAAGAGCATGAACATGAACAAAGCTTTTAGGACATGTGTGTACAACTGCATTTAAGAGAGAAAGACTGACAGATACACACATACATTCACACATACACACATGCATGCCCACATACACACATGTACACACACATGCATATACACACACAAGGAGAAGGAACACATGCGTCAAAGGTAAAGCATAGTATATCACGCATACGATATGAAATAAAGAGAATATCTGAAAATGGTTAGAATATGGAGCTGAAAACATTTCATAAATTTATAGCAAGCTACTAATTTAATTTTTCTGGAGAAAAGTGTCTTAGGGATATAAGTTTTTAGATTTAAATGGCATCAACAGAATTCACTAAAATATGTATTTCCCAAACTACGATTCTGGTCTGATATACACACTTCTTGTCCTCTACCTAAGTGAGGCAACAATGGTTACTTGAGACTCAAATGACCAGGCTGGGTAACATGGAGACACAGGGGATTAAAAAAAAATACCCTGCTAGAAAAAGAAAGAAATGATAGAAGCAAATCACGCTGGTGCCTTGTGAATTTTCAGAAAATCAAGAATATGCAGGAGCTATGCGAATTTCCTAAAAGATTAAGGAACTCTTAAGTTCTTAGAAAGAAATACAAATCAAACTTCATGAAGTCATTCATACTTAACAAATCAATTCTGCCGCTCAGAAATATGTTGTCACTAATCTAAGGAAATATCAAAGCTTTTTTCCCCCTTAGTGTTGAAACCAGCTATGTCACCCATCAAGGGCTGCATGCATTTTCAGAAGTTTGAGTTCTAGGTGGCTGACTCCCATCGGTCTGATATACTGTGTTTTGTATGGGAGGTTCGGGATGGAAATGTCCACTAAAGTGTACATTTTTTCTGACCCTCCCTATACTAACCCGATTCTTTAGATTTATGGAAAACATCCAGAGTCTTCCATCCAGGGTTTTATGTACCTACTAATACTTCAGATTTCATGCTCTTTGAGAAGTAAGTGTGTTTTCAACACTATCTCTTGCTC
Organism: Rhombomys opimus; assembly: GCA_010120015.1. Taxonomy (NCBI): domain Eukaryota; kingdom Metazoa; phylum Chordata; class Mammalia; order Rodentia; family Muridae; genus Rhombomys; species Rhombomys opimus. Next base: position 313,678 of record REGO01000902.1, read on the forward strand.
TAAGTGGAGCATGTTATGAGAAATACTGGTGTTTAATCTCATGCACTAGTTCTGCTCGTTCTAGTGGGCTCAGCTGGACTCTTGCTTGGCTCCCCGTAGTCCTAAGCAGGCTCTCCTCTTGCCTCCAGACACCAGTGAGCACACTGCATCTCCTTAATGTGCTCTTTGTCTCCAGAGTCGGGGTAAGCCTCCTTGTAATTACTCTGAACTGGTGAGTCTGTGCTCCATTTGTTTCTTGAGTGTTTTCATTATGGCAAGAGAATATGACTGCACATACCCTGGGAATAAAAATTCATGGAAATATCTCATCTAAGCAATTTCTGATGTCAAATCACACAATCCAGAAGGCATAGAAAAACATGAAACGACTAAGTTTTATTAAAACCCACTCTAAGTTACAGGAAATTGCAATTAGGCAGCTCTTTCGCTCAGTATTTCATAAGACATTTCCAGGAGATGGAAAAGCAGATTTCCGGCTTCTTTATGACTCTGGTACACTCTGCACACCCTGTATCTTAGTTAACGGGTATAAAATTAAAGCATGCTAATAACGAATGTTATTAAAGTATTTCCATGCAATTTTTGTAGACAACTATGAAACAAAGCAGAATAAGACTGGGTGCCTTAGATCGACTATGGAAAGCGTACAGTGATACAAAAGGGAAGGTAGGTCAGACATGTGTCACAACCCCTATTAGGACGACATGACATGCCAGGAATACAACAAACAGTGTTTTGCAAACTAGTGAAGCATTGTCTTTGGTAAAGTCATTTACCTTGAGGCCCACCACTCTCTATCTACACAGGTATGTATAGACAGTGTTTACTTGGTTTGTGTGTAGAGTGTGTACTCAGCCACATACTTATGAATGTATCACACACATTCTGAAAAGAAGAGAGATGGTTGTAAGGCAAACACAGATGCATGCTCCCCAGAGCAGATGCTTTATGGGTGAAGCATTTGAAGCAACTGAATAACATTTGTGGTTTTAAGAGGGGTTTTTCCTATATTTATAATTATGTCATCAGCCTGTCCTACTACCTAGAGTCAACACATGACTTTGACATTTCTGTACATTTGTTTCCCATCACTTATTTTAAACAAATGCCAGGTATATAGAGCTGAGGCCATCTTTTACCTCCATTTCATTCCAGAAGTTTCTTTTACCTGGAAATTGGTGGTCTATACTTGTTCTTGGGTTTTTGTTTTCACTACCTGTATGTGTGTCTCTAGACAATGGCATTTCCTGTGTTTTCATTTACATGTATATTAACACTCATAAGAATTCGTGTGCTTGCTTTTCATGCTCCATGACAGAAATCAACACAGCGGATTCAGTGCTTACCTCATGGTTGTCATTGACCTTGTTAGCAGTGAGTTGTGCTTTTAAACAACATGGATCCTGCTATTAAGCATGCTTTACTGGATATAGCTTCAGAAATGCTGGGCATTATAAAACCCAAAGTAGAATTATTGCTTTACTGGCTAGAAGCAACTTTACATTTATTAGGAATGCCATGCTGATTTCCAAAGTCTTTTTTCAGTTACCACAAAATATGAAACTGTCCTTTCTTGTACCCTGAGTTTTCCATGCATATGTCAACAGAGAACCATATCACTTCTCTGTGTGTGTCTGGAGCTATTATATTTTGCCAGTTAGCAAATGTAATACAAAAAGTTTTAACAAGAAAAAGGTGCTGGTCTAGAGATGTGGCTCAGTTGCAGGATACAAACAGCATGTACAAAGTCGTAGCCTTGATCCGTCAACAAACAAAACCAACCAAACAACAACAAGATCTAACAAGTAGCAAATATGAGTTCATGTCTCTATATTGGTAAGTTTTAGTTAGCTGATTTATATGCATTTGCTAGCAATAATATATTTTTAAATTTTAATTATTATGTCATGTTATGTCTGGGATGTTTTTCTTACATGTTTGTCTAGCACCATGCAGAGGTCGGGAGAGGGCATTAAATGTCCTGAAACTGGCATTGCAAACTGTTGTATGTCACCATTTGGGTGCTGGGAATGAGATCTGAGTTCTTTGGAAGAGCAGCCAGTGCTCTTGACCATTGTGCCATCTCTCTAGCCACTAGTCGTAAAGTTAAGGGGGAAAAGCAAACACTATAGAGCGTTCATGAACACATCTCATCAGAAAGGCCCCAGAGCTTGCTGTTTCCATTATCTTAGTGAGCATCCATCGTACTTTAGTTTATCTTTCTGAACATCATTTTTACCAACAGTGGATAAATTGATTTAGTGCTAAAGCCATGTTTTAATGTAGCGCTTACACACATTTTTTACTCATTTTTATGGAGTCTTCATTTTGCCAACCCCTCTCTAAAAACTAGGAAAGCAAATCTTAGAGTTGAGAAAAACCCTGACAGAAAGGAGTTGAGAGTGAAGGTGGCCAAACCTAGATGTGCTTCTGTGACACCTTTTTCTCTGATGTATCAGCGCAATTGTCTGACTGGTTTTATTTTCCCTGAGGAAACTAAGACAGTCTCCCATGGGACTTTGCTGTGGCAGACACTGGCTGGAGTGAGTTTGGATGAATTTAGGCTCATAGGCTGGGTGAGGAGGTGGGTAGAACTTCGGATCCACAAGGTGCTTGGAAAAGTCTGTTGAGACCACAGACTTGGAAAGTGTCAACACACCTCAAGGCACATTTATGGTGTGGATAAAAGAAAGGGCCCTTGTTTCAACCCTGACATGACACCAGAGATTGAGTTGGAGGTAGAGGACTATAAGTGATGAACTTGTTTCTCCTCATAAAAATGATTAGAAAACCATCCCACTCACCAGACTCTATGATAAATTTCCATGTGGCCATTTATAATTTATTCTTAACTCTGAGTTTCTGGAGTTTTTCCCACACACATTTATTTTGCTTCATACTGTTTGACAATTCCATGTACAAGTCTCCAAGAGTCTTCATGTTTCTCCTTGTCTTGTGTTTCCAACACAAGAGAGAAAATGTAATTTTAACCCTCCAGGGTAAGTAAGTATACATGCAAATGAGCAGCAGCGATGCTTTTATGAATTCTTGCTTTAGCATTTTCAGCCTAGATATCATTCTGGTCTCTCTCACAAACACAAAGACCATGGCTCAAGTTCTGACAGACATTGAGTTCTTCTTTGGCAAAATAAAGATTAGAGTAGGTCATATTCATGAGGATTAAAAAATACAACAATTAGCAAAATGTTCTCCACCTGATATGTATCTGACACTTGTTAGAGAGCATTGCTGCCTCCCTTAGATGGACATGTCCACAGTGTATATCCATAAATAAGAATGTAATGCACACGGTGCAGGGTAGACTGCTTGTGAAGCCAACAGCACAGGGGTGTAAGGCACTCAGAGCATAAACATTCTAAGCTGGGAGGCACTGTGCCAAAGTGCATGTAGCAGGTGCCTGGGGAAAGAATCTGGGATGTGTCAAAAGTTTTAAATTTCATAGGAAGTGAAGAGCTTCCAATAATCTGAAAGTTATTTGGAACAAAATGGTAAAGTGTGTATTTTCCTTCTGTCCTCATACTATTAAAATGGCAAAAACCAAAAATGTTAAGGGGAATTAGCTAGTGGTAGACATGGGGAATAAAGGATAACGTTATTAGATTGAATGTTTTTGAAATTTTTCAATTAAATGAAAAATAGCTGACAAAGCAAGGAAACAATTAAACAGGGGGAATTAAACAGTCTAAAATATAGGTTATGGGTGTGTTGGGCATTTCCAGCAGGAACTCCCAAAATTCCATAGTAACCAGAAAAGCAAAGTAATAAGCCTTGGATTTAAGTTAGAGGCTAAGCGTGAAAATGACCCCTTGTTTATTGAAACACACTAAGGACCTAGAGACAGCTCTGTCTTTGCCCAGCACAAAAAAAAAAAAAGAGGAGAATGGGCCAGAGACTAGCCTTAGTTTTCAATTTTGGAGCTGGGATGCTAAGATAAGACTCATGTACAAATGACTTCTCTCCTTTGGGATGAGGATCTAACTCCCAGCCTGGGTTTGGTTGATCTCAGGCCAAAACCCTACAGAATATCTTTGTCATATCAAGTAGTTAATGCACAGCCACAACAGAGTCCAGACTGTTCACATCTAGCAAAAGAGCAAAAAAAGCACCTCGTTCTTAGTTGTATGAACCTACAAGTGAATGCATGAGATATATCCATTGGGGTAGGACAGGAGAAGACAGCTTATTTGTGTTAGTCAACATTCCAGTGCCATAATAAATGCCTGAGATAAGTGAGCTTATAAAGAGATAATTTTGTTTCACCATTTTGAAGGACTCAAAGCATGATCAACTAGTCTGTTGGGCAACTGATAAAGAGGACCATTGCGGTGCCAGTGCACAGAGTAAGTTATTAAACTTGTGTTGGCTCAATGATGGGAGAGGCCAGAAAGGCTGGGAAACACTCCCAAGTGTACTTTTCTCCATGAAGCCCGACCTCCTAAAGGTTCCATGCACAATAGACTAGTGACCAAGATTTTAATGCATGGCCACTGTGGAACTGTTGTTGTAAATAAAAATGGGTGTTGGGCTACATATTGTTAGTTATTATTTTTTGCCCTATGGTTATCATGTTGTTATTATCTAACTTGCTTTCACAAATAATAAGACACAGATATGTTTTAGAGTTTATAATTGCCTTATTTACTGTGGGTCTCTATTTCTACAGACGCTATCTCAAAAACCTCACCATCCATCTTCCAGCCCCTATCCAATGCTATCTGCCTTGATCATTCCTATCTGGGCTACCTTCCATCCATAATCCCAAGATAGTTGCTTGTATTCTTCATCTGGTCCTTTTTACGCCATTGCTGGAGTCTTTCCTCCCTGCCCTCATGGTTTCTTCTCCATGCTAACACATTGTGGTGTCCTTCTTCCTCCTCTCTTCCTATCCATCTGTTTCCTGTGATTCTCTTGAACCCGAAGCCCTGGAACCTTAGCCACACCTACCTCATCCTGCCCTGCCCAGGAATAGGCCATTTAATCAACCAATCAGTTAAAACATCTTAGGCAGGTTTATACAACAAGGCTAGGTGTATTCGGGCAGATATAAGATCTTGAGGGCCAGGAACTAGCATCAATATACAAGCATCAGACCAACCCCTTAAAGAGAATATTCCAGGTGCAAAATATAGTGTTGTTTAATTTCATTATTCAAATACCTGATCAACTATCTAAGAATCACTAAGCATTAGATTCAAAAATTTATCAATGTCAAAACTTTCATGTGCAAATCAGATTGATACAAACTATCATTGGGGTTATTTAAAACAACCTTAACAGCAGATATTCATTACAAGGAAACAAACCATCAGCATTCCTAGAAATAATATACATATGAAATGTTTACATGTATCCTTCATATGTTTACATGTAATTACATGATGATATACTGACTGCATTACAGGAATGGCAGTAGGATAAAGCACAGAAATATTTTTAAGAAATGATAAGAAAAATTTTTAAAAAGTGTAACTTGTGAAGAAAAACTATAGACATAAATGATAATGATGCCATCCAACATATGTTTACAGTTATTTCAAAATTTAAAAAGAAAATGTAGAAAAATGTTATATTATTATAAAAATGACTGCACAAAGCTAAATATTTAAACCCTAAGCTTTTAGGTGAAAGTCCATCAAACCAAAAATTAAATAAATTTAGAGGATTTAAAATGTTTTCTTAAAAAGGATTTAAAATGTTTTCTTAAAAAAAATATATAAGCCATCATGTGGTTGCTGGGAATTGAACTCAGGTCCTCTGGACGAGCAGCCAGTGCTCTTAACCTTTGACATGAACTCAGTGGCTGGCTCTTTGACCTCCTCACTCCCCCGCCCCGAGGGAGGAGCAGCATTACTAGGCACCAGAGGAGGGCATTGCAGCCAGTCCTGATGAGACCTGATAAACTAGGGTCAGATGGAAGAGGAGGAGGACCTCCCCTACCAGAGAACTTAGAGAGGGCAGGGAGAAGATGAGGGAGGGAGGGCAGGATTGGGAGGGAATGAAGGAGGGGTTTACGGCTGGGATACAAAGTAAATAACCTGTGATTAATATAAAAAAATAAAAATTATTAAAAAACACAACAAAACAACAAAACAAAACACTGTGAGTAAATGAAAAGCACAGCCCCTGCTCTGAAGTCTCATATCTCGTTCCTATAGTTATGGACTTTTCCACATCAATAGCAACTGGCCTATGAATATAAAATAGCTCTAAACTTGATTTTAAGTTAATATCAACATTTTAAGTCACGTCTTATTAGACACTTGGCACGGAACCCATGGAGAAATGGGGCCTTGAGATGCAGTGCCATTTAAGAGTTAAGTGTGACCAGTTTCCAACTGAACTCCACCAAACAAAGTGCTTTATTTTTGACATTCTCATGGCTTCCCAATACTGCTCAAGTCTATAAAATTAGCATAAGTATACATTAAAATAAATTATTTCAAATATTAAAAAAAACAAACAAACAAAAACGAACACCTGATTTGTATGAACCACATTTTTTACATTCTACCAGTCTCAATTTTGTTTGTTTGTTAATGGTAGGTACGAAACTGAATCTATGCTGTCTTAGTTTGTTTTCTATTGCTCAGATAAACATCATTGGAAAGGCAAGTGTTTATATCGTCTTCCAACTCTGAGGTCACAATCTAACACAAATGGCTGGACACTCAAGCAGGAAACCTAGGCTAGAACTGATGTGAAGACTGTAGAGGAAGGATGACCTTCCTTCCTCTCCATGCTTTCTTACACCACCCAGCATCACATGCCCAGGAGTGGCACCACCACAGCGTGCTTGCGCCTCCCACGTCAGTCCGCAGTCGAGAAGATGCCCTCTAGACTCGCCTACAGAAATCTGATTCGGACACTTTCTCACTTGAGCTTCTCTCTTCCCAGATGAATCTCTCTCGTTCAATCTTGCGAAAAACGTAAGCAGCACGTTTCAATCAAAACCATAAGCTTGGAGTAAACTTCGTAGAGGGTGAACGTCACTAAGTGGTGCAGAGTAAGAAGGCATGGGAAGCCAGTGACTAGTCCATCCCGAGCACTCTGGCGTGTGTCCACTGAGGTAACTGAGAGGAAGCAGAGCCAGAGTCCCTTCCCATCCTTCCTGAGTTTGCAAAGAGCAGAGCATAAAGTCAAAAAGCTTGATCTCCCCTCTCACCATCGTAGAGAAGGTGAGAACTACAAATGTCCATCTTCACCAGCCTGAAGACTTCACCAGAGGAAACTGATAAACGTTGCTAGGCAACCCTTAAGACAGCCTCTCATACTTCTCCCGACTCCTCACGACAGACTCGAGAGCCTTTGTGTGTCTGTGACATCTTTACACATGATTGGTCCTTTGCCACCTCCTTGAGAATTACTCATTTTTTAGGACCATGTAACTATGACATAAATATATAGTCTTTCTATGGCTTATCAAAGGGAGAAAATAAGTAAATAGTACTATGAAATCAAAGTGGAAGTAACTAAAGATGTTAAAAATAATACAATATCAGATAATATGGAATTGGCATTTTGCTACAGAATGCACCTCTAAGTTCTTTCATCTGCATGTTGATTTTTAATGAAAAATATGTAATTCAAATATACTCAAGAAGTCATAAAAATATGACTTACACACAAGAGTAACTTCAAAAGCTGCCAGACATCAATCTCAGTAGCTTTGGCTGTCTCCTTGCCAGAGGCCAGAGTTATCTGGGCCTCTCAGGAAGACAGCCTCCATCCGACTGCCCAGCAGGCATGTCTGTGTAGCCATTTTCTTGATTGCTAATTGATCAAGAAGGGTGCATCCCACTGTGGGCAGCACATCTCTAGACAGGTAGACCTGGCCACATAAAGACGGAAAGTGAATGTTGTCCAGAGGGCAAGCCAGTAAGGAGTGCTCCTCTCTGGTTTCTGCTTCAAGTTCCAGCCCAGAAGGCCTGTCTGCTTGGGTTCCTCCATGGTGGGCTTTAACTTGTAAGATGAAATAAGCACTGTCTTTCCAAAGTTGTTTTTGTTCAGGATGTTTGTCACAGCAACTGGAAACTTTAATGGTGCATTTAGACAACACTAACATAATTAGAAAATGCAAGAACACACAACAGGAATATGAACCACAAAACAGTTCATTAAAGATTTGAAAAGAGGTGTGAGAAGATTCAGGATGTGAAACACTTGCTGAACATGTCCAAAGACCAGAGTTGGACCTCAGAATCCACATGAAGGTAGAAAGAGAGAACTGAATCTACAAAGTTGCCAGACAATAGACATGCCATGTTTCAGACACACACACACACACACACACACACACACACACACACAGGTATACATACACACTCAAATGCACATACATGCACATGTGCACACAAGAACACACACATGCATATTGGTATAGGCAGGCACATCCATACACATAAAAATAATGGTTAAAATTAAAACAAGTAAGAACCAAACAAAAGGATAAGATCTTACATGTCAAATTGTTAAGTTCACTTTATTATTACTTTCTACTAATTTTGTGTTTAAAATATTCTAAAAAGAAACAAGTCTAAATTATCACCAGTGACAGCTAATTCAGTAAAATAACAAAAAAAAAAAGAAGTTCAACATATAAAAGAGCTTTTTCAATGCAAAAATGACAGCTTAGAAAGCATGATGAATGTGACAGCAGGGACCCACTTGGCTACTAGCAAGCCTTCAAACAAAAATTTATAATCAGCACCAAGAAGAGCTTACATGCGGCAGAAAACATATCTCAAGATAAGAAAAGTGAGGTTATAACACTGAAAACTTTTATCTACACAAATCTATGAATACATTTTTACTCCAAAAAACTCTTTACGGGATTTATAATATTGTTTTGAAATATACTGACAAAGGAGCTAGAAAGATGGCTCAGTGACTAGGACACACTGCTCTGCAAGAGGGCCCAACTTAGGTTCTCAGCCCCACACGGGGCAGCTCTAACTACCTACAGTTCCAGGCAGAGCAGAGCTGAGCTCTCTTTTTGCCTCTGCAAGGACTTGGGCAGTTCTTAACTCTTTAGGCCTCCCATATTTGCTTTCTGAGTACTGTGACAATAGGGAGGCAGCACCATCCCATACTAAAACCTGCCTATTAATGTACAGATTTCTAAAAGAACACTAATTTTAAAGATGTTTGTTGATGCATAAACATATACTTGTTACAGAAACAATGGAAGTCAAGGAAAGTTTTCGTACTCATCAAGAATCTATCGTATACATGGTAGAATTAATTTCTCTTCTTTGTAGAACTATCAATAAAATGTATAAGGAATAACATCTGGAGCAAATCTTTT
>REGO01000902.1:328735-344483 GCA_010120015.1 Rhombomys opimus
TTGCAAAGTTTAGGATGTCATTTTTTCTTTCCATCTGCATAGTTTTCCATAGTGTCTAAGTGTCACATTTTCATTATGCATTAATTCGTTGAAGGGCACTGAGAGTGTTTCCATTCCCTCCTGTTGTAAATAGAACAGAAATAAACACAGCTGAGCAAGAATCTGTGGATAGGCTGTTCAGTTCTTTGGGTGTGGGTAAAGGAGGGGTAGAACTGGCTCAAAAGGGGGGATTAATTTTAGTTAGTTTTTTTCCCTGAAGATTCTTCATGCTGATTTTCAGAGTGGCTGCACCAGTTTGTATTTTCACCAAGAGTAAATGGGAGCTACCTTTCCCTCACCTCCCCTATCACATGTATGTTGTTCATTGTTTTGATGACCTCTGTCATTCTGACTGGGGTAAGGTAACATCTCAAAGTTGTTTTGATTTTTATTTCTGTAATTGCTAGGGATGATGAAATTTTTGTGAGATGTTTCTTAGCCATTTTCTTTCTTCATTGGGAACTCTTTGTTCAAGTATCTGCTCCCCCTTTTTTTTTTGTAAGGAGGTGTTGCGTGTTTGTTGTTGGGTATTTTCTGGGCTTCCTGTTCAGCTGATATATTGTTTCTTTATGTGTACCGAAGCTTTTAGGTTCAACATATCCCACTTGTTAATTGTTGGCCTTAATTCTTGAACAAATGGACTCCTATTCAGCATGTCCTTCCCTACACCTATCATGAAGACTTCTGACTAAGTCTTTTTTTTTAATCTATCAGAGTCTTGTGTTTCACATTTAGGTCTTTGATCCATTTGGAATTACTTTCTGTGCAAGGTGATAAGTATGGATCTAATTTCATATTTCTGCAAGTGGGCACCCAGCTTTTCCAGCACCATTTCTTGACAATGCTTTCTTTTATCAGTCATATGTTTTGTCAGATTTGTCAAATATAAAATGGTTTAACTTATGTGTATTAATAGTTAGATCTTTGATTTTGTTTCTTTGGTGTACATGTCTGTTTTTATGCCAGTACCACATAGTTTTATTACTACAACCTTAATATATTTTGAGATCTGGAAAGGGAGCACTTTCAGCATTTTGCTTTTTGCTCAGGAATTCTTTTTGAGACTATTTGAGTGTTTTTGTGATTCCATATGAATTTTAGGATAGCTTTTTTTATTTTTGTGAGGAATGAGAAGGAGCTTGAGATTGGTATTGAATTGAATCTAAAAATGTCTTTTGGTAAAGCAATCATTTTCATAAAATTAATTCTATCAATCTAAAGCATGGCACATTTTTATGTTTTGAAGTGTCTTTCTGTATCTCTTTCTTCAGAGGTTAAGTGAGCTGACCCAGACCCTGAAGCTAAATGACAAATGTTCATTCTCATCTGAGGTTCCTGTCTCCAAATCTTTAACTAAGAATATCTTAAAAAGTTGTAAGGAACATGAACTCAGTGGCCAACTCTTCGATCACCTCCCCCTGAGAGGTGCAGCCTTGCCAGGCCATAGAGGAAGATGATTCAGGCAACCTTGATGAGACCTGATAAGCTAGGGTCAGATAAAAGGGGAGGAGGACCTCTCCTATTAGCAGACTAAGAAAAGGGCATGGGGGAGAAGAGAGAGGACGGTTGGGACTGGGAGAAGATGAGGGAGGAGGCTGCAGTTGGGGATACAAAGTGAATAAATTGTAATAAATAAATATACAAATAAAATTAAAAAAAACTAAAAATCACAAAAAATCTATAAGCAAAAAATATAAGAATAAAAAGTGTAAAGAATGAGAGTAGTACAAATAACTATCTATTAAAAGTATCTATAGCACATATCAGTGTGAATATATAGAGAGTTTAAGTATGATTATCCCATTTGGTCTGACAGTGCTCTTTCAAAGAGCCGAAGACCATCTACCAAAAACCTTAACATTATGTATGGGAATCCATGTTTTGTGTTATTGGTCAGAGTTGTCCATGGGACACCTAAAACATAGGTTATTGCCATTATTGTTGGTTGTTTCTCAAAGGTTGAAGGTAAATTACTACTGAAGGTACAATGTACTTTAGACATGGACCATAGGCCCCTGAGCTGGAACTTGTGTGAAAGTCTGTGAAATGAGGACTAGCTTTCACGGTACCAACAGTCACCATGTAAACTTGTGAAGGAGGGAAGCAACCAAGAGTCCTATCCACAGTGAGGGCGATGAACTATAACAAGAAGTCTGCACCTAAGGGTGCAGTGCTGTACGTACTTTGGCAATAATCAGTACCCCTCTAATTAACTCTAGGGTCCTCTCAACAGGAGGGAAGTCATACCTACTACTGAAAAACTAGTCAACTATGCAGGGCTAGTGGAGTCATGGATCATGGAGGAGAACCTAAAACTAAACCAGCATAACTCCTAACCGTAGTCTAAATAAATTTTGGGCTTAGCTGTAACTGAAGTCCATGCTGGGCTCTGCCATTCCTCCAGCAAGGCAATATTGTACAATTTTTCTCCATTAAGGCATCCTGCATCTGGTTTCTGTCATTATCACTGATAACTGTCGTAAATTAATGAAAGGGATACAGATGCAAAATGCCAAAACATTTTATCACTTACAGGTAGTCCTTCACAGCATGTATTTGCATGGTTGAAAGAGCTCACTGATTGAATCATTAGTTCAATACATACTTCTTGCCTATTCCTATATGCCAAATAATGTTAGACAATGGTATTATACTAAAAAGAAACATTGAAAAGTCAGTGTATAGTTAAAATGGAAGGGGTATGCCTTAGAAAACATTGATAATCATAAGTATGTTAATACATCACTAAAAATGGCGCCATGAGGGACTGTTGCAAAGATGAAATGTTGAAGAAAGATGCACTGACTTGGAATACTTAAGTCTAGAAAGAGTTCTCCAGCAAAAAAACAAAAAAATTTAACCCTCAAAAATAAAAAAAAAAGGAATTATTTATTTATTTATTTATTTTCATGTATTTATATTCTGAAAATATGAAACATTTTATCTCCTTTTATTATCAAAACAAAAGAGGGACAGGGTGTTTATTGCTTTCTTGGGGAAGTCTTGAAAACTGATATTTTTCTTTTTTCAATATTTTCTAATTTATTTTTTATTTATTACAATTTATTCAATTTGTATCCCAGCTGCAGTCCCATCCCTCTTTCCCCCAATCCTTCCCCCTCCCTCTTCTCCTCCTATCTTCTTCCCCCAGTCCACTGATAAGAGAGGTTCTCCTCCCCTTCCCTTTGACTCTAGCCTCTCAGGTCTCATCAGGACTGGCTGCATTGTCTTTCTCTGTGGCCTTGTAAACCTCCCCCCTTGAGGGAGAGGTGATCAAAGAGCCAGCCACTGAATTCACGTCAGAGTCAGCCCTTGTTCTCTTTACTAGGGAGCCCACTTGAAGACTGAGCTGCCATGGGCTATATCTGTGCAGGGGTCCTATGTTATCTCCATGAGTGGTCCTTGGTTGGAGTATCAGTCTCAGAAAAGACCCCTGTGCCCAGATGTTTTGGTTGTTGCTCTCCTTGTGGGGCTCCTATTCCCTCCAGGTCTTTCTATCTCTCCCTTCTTTCATAAGATTCCCTGAACTCTGTCCAAAGTTTGTCTATGAGTCTCAGCATCTGCTTTGATACACTGCTCGGTAGAGTCTTTCAGAGGCCCTCTGTGGTAGGCTCCTGTCCTGTTCCCTGTTTTCTCCCTCTTCTGATATCTATCCCATTTGTCTTTCTGAATGAGGATTGAGCATTTTACCCAAGATTTCCCTTCTTGCTTAGCTCCTTTAGGTGTACAGATTTCAGTATGTTTATTCCATATTATATGACTAATATCCACCTATAAGTGAGCATATACCCTGTGTGTTTTTCTGCTTCTGGGATACCTCACTCAGGATGATGATTAGGAATAGTATTTCCTCAAGATCCAGCTATACCACTCCTAGGTATAAATCCAAAATACGCTCAAGTATACAACAAGGACATTTGCTCAACCATGTTAGGAGGAGCCTTATTAGTAATACCTAGAATCTGGAAACAACCCAGATGTCCCTCAATTGAGGAATGGACACAGAAATTGTGATACATTTTCACAATGGAATACTTCCCAGCAATTAAAAACAAGGAAATCGTGAAATTTTCAGGCAAATGGTGGGATTTAGAAAAGATCATACCGTGTGAGGTATCCCAAAAGCAGAAAGACAGACACACATGGTATATACTGACTTATAAGTAGCTATTGACCCAACTCTTATTGCTTATGTGTCGAATTTCATTATTGTTCTCAACCACAGCACGTAAACAAACTGAAATGAACTCCATTTTCTTTGTACGTTAATGTTCTGTTTGACATTTTTTCCATATATCATGGTACAATTTCTACAATAATCAGATTTCCTTTTTAAAATTGGATGGCTAAATTAAATGAATAAAAATAATGTAGTAATTCTGTGTATATTGATGTAATTTTCCCAGTTTTCCCATCAATTTCATCTACCTCTACTTCCAATAGTTATTAATAAACTTTCACTGAAAAAGTTATCCCAAGACATTTAAACCAATTTTGTAGAAGCAATGCTTCTTCCTTCATGCATGAGTGAAGGTCATAATCAGTTCAATGAGAGGGTTGCTGTACAAAGGCATCTGTTTTAATAAGGATTGAGAAGACATACATCAATTGTGGAGATACAGTTAACAGTAGGAGATGAAAATTTCTGACCCACTTACAGCAATACATGTAAACTGTTAGCCTAAGTCCATTTTACTCAGTCTGTTGCTTAGGAAATCATGAAATTTTCAGGCAAATTGTGGGATCTAGAAAAGATCATCCTGAGTGAGGTGTCCCAGAAGCAGAAAGACACACATGGTAAATACTCACTTATAAGTGGATACTAAACCTGCAATATAGGATAAACATACTAAAATCTATACACCTAAAGAATGTAAGCAAGAAGGAGGACCCTGGGTAAGATTATCAATCCTCACTCAGAAGGGAAATGGGATAGACATTGGAAGACGGAGAAAACAGGAAACAGGGCAGGAGCCTACCACAGAGGGCCTCTGAAAGACTCTACCCAGTAGTGTATCAAAGCAGATTCTGAGGCTCATAACCAAACTCTGAGGAGTGCAGGGAATCATATGAAAGAAGGGGGAGATAGTAAGACCTGGAGAGGACAGGAGCTCCACAAGGAGATCAACAGAACCAAAATACCTGGGTCCAGGGGTCTTTTCTGAGACTGATACTGCAACCTAGAACCCCTGCTCAGATGTAGCCCATGGCAGCTTAGTCTCCAAGTGAGTCTCCTAGTAAGGGGAACAGGGACTGTCTTTGACATGAACTCAGTGGCTGGCTTTTTGACCACCACCCCTGAAGGGGGAACAACCTTGCCAGTCCACAGAAGAGGACATTGCAGCCAGTCCTGATGAGATCTTACAGGTTAGAGTCAGATGGAAGGGGGAGGAGGAACTCCCCTATCATTAGACTTGGAGAGGGGTATGTGAGGAGATGAAGGAGAGAGGGCAGGATTGGGAGGAAATAAAGAAGGGGGCTACAGCTGGGCAACAAAGTAAATAAAATACAATTAATGTAAAAATTTAATTAAAACTATTTTTATGGAAACACCCATTTAGGACTGTGTGCCTCAAAGTCTTTCATGCTCTGTATTCTTTTCATTTGTGTTTGTATGTGTTTCCATGTACCATAGTCGGAAGTTTCTATAAGTTGTTGTTTACTTCTGTTTGTATATTTTCTGTAGATGTGTTTGATGCTGATATAATGTTTTGTTCCACTGAGGTAAGAGAAAATTCGGAATGTGATTTCAATTTTTCTACATTTGTTGAAACTAATTTTGTATCCTAATATTGTATTGATATTGAGAAAATCCATTAGTGTTTGGGTAGAGTGTTGTAGATTGAGTCCATTTGACTTAGGATGCCATTTAACTCCAGAGTTTCACTGTTTAATTTTCCCCCAGATGATCCGTGTCTTTCTGAGAATCAGATATTGAAGTCACCCACATCAATAGTTTTAAAATTCCAAATGTTAAATTAACGTCTGTCTGTAAACAAGTTTGTCTTGAATTTTATGCAGAGAAAGAAATACGGTTCAATTTCATTATTCTAAAAATTGATGTCCAGTATCTACACCCTCATTAATTGCATAGTTTTGAGTTTTGTCCAAAATTGGGTTACAAGGATGTGTATGTTTATTCCTGCATTCTCGATGATATTCCATTGGCCTAAAAGTCTGTTTTATTTTTTTTTGTTTGTTTTTTGTTTTTTGTGCTAGTACCCAACTAATGCCTTTGTCCCTGTAGCTCTGTAGAATAGTGTAAGGTCAGAGGATGGTGTACCTGTGGATGTGTTCTTTCTGATTGAGTTGGTGTGAAAACTCTTTCCAGGAGACAAGTTATTCATTCTTCTTGCGTATGCTAACATCACTCTTTCCCTTTGCCCAGCATGAGATTCCTGGGAACACTAAAATTCCTGCCGCCTTCTTCTTCTTCTTCTTCTTCTTCTTCTTCTTCTTCTTCTTCTTCTTCTTCTTCTTCTTCTTCTTCTTCTTCTTCTTTTCACAGATTTATCCCTGGATTCTCTATTTTGTTTCATTGGTCTACATATTTTTTAAACTCCATCCAGCTTTATTAAAGATACTTTTCATAAACAATTATAGTATTTCAGGTAGGACATGTGCAGACAATCATTAACAGTTTACAAGAATTTCCAAACTTCCTTCTTGTATAGACTACTAAAATAAAACCAATGAAATTGCCATTCAATGCTTTAAAACGGAGAAGTAGCTTAGAGTAAGGGTTGACATTTCACATTAAGGATCTTGTTTAACAACTTTTCACAAGCACTGTAACTTTTAGGAAATGAAACGAAAATGGCAGAATTATCACTGTGAAGATCCACAGTCTTTTATAAAAGGAACCTCCACTCTTCAGGGGACACTCAATGGTGTCATTGTAAAGTCCAGATCACCCAATAGACTGGAAAACCAATTTGGGGGGTCAGGTTCCAACAGGTCACTGGTTTTAAGGAAATTAAGGGGAGGGTGGGGTGTGGTAGAGAGGAGGATATGAAAATGAATTTAGAGTTTTCCCACATCACAAGTCATTTAGTGCCATCGTGGCCACATATGGCAACAGAAAACCCACCTACCCATGGTGACAAAGCTGAATGAAAAATATTTTACAGTAAAACCAGTTATGAAACAACAAAAGAGTCTATTCATTCAACTACCTCTCATAAACCTAGATGCATGACAAGAAAGAGAGAAACTGTCCTTACACAGCTGCTTCTCAAATGAAAGCATCCTATGAAAACCCCGAAGCTCTCAAGACCAGAGCTGGCATCCCTAGGCAGCCTTCGGGATCATCTGCATCTCTCTGTCTTTTCTCCAACTCTGCTAATTACTTTAAGGCTCTCACCTTTCTGTGAACTTTATCAAAATGCGTGTGCAGAAGTGAGTTGGACTCCTTTCCTGAGTTACCCTCTCCTCCTTCAGCTGCCTTGGAGATGAGACAATGGGTTAATTGAGGTAGCTACCTGCATCCCGGCCCTGCACAAACCCGTCTCTCTGTGGTTTTTGGACTACAGTCTAACTAAACTGCCTCAAGAATATTTTTTTGGAAAAGTCTGCCAATACACAAATTTCCACCAAGGCTTTTGAGGAAAAAGAAACCTTCAGTGGATTGTTCATTAAAAAGCAGATTTAATGCACAAGGCACTTTATATATTGTGTTTTATGTTTTATATATAGTGGTAATATGTAGAATATTGTGTTTATAAATACACATTGCACATTGGCTTTTCTTCCATCTATGGCTGTTTCTAACATTCAGTGTATATCCTGCTGAATTATAATCATGTACAACGATGCAGTTGGCATTCTGTGATACAGCAGCCTGAATTTACACATCTGCCCACAAATGTACCTGGACACATGAGTTCACACACATGGACAGGACAGACAGACAGACAGACACACACACACACACACACACACACACACACACACACACACACACACACAAAGTGAGAACATCATCTTTCTACTCAGGGGTAAGATTAAAATACTACTTCAGGAAGTGACTGTATAGTGAAGAAAACTATTTCAGGAGCATTTGGAGCTGATGACATCTAGCTTAGGTGACCAGTAAACACGTAAATAAGTTGCCTAAGGACGTAAATATTATCCGGATCTAGGTCAGAAGTTGACCAAAAGTGCATCAGAATCACATTGGTGACCATGAGGATTCCATTTTTGAGATCCTTTGCTCTACATTCTTTGTAGCCAAAGGGTCATCTCTGGACAAGCAGAACAAGTGAATCTTTTTTAAAATTTTATTTATTATTTTATATTAATTACAGTTTATTCACTTTGTAGCCCAGCTGTAGCCCCCTTCCTCATTACCTCACAATCACTCCCTCTCTCATCTCCTACCATGCACCTCTCCAAGTCCACCTATAGGGGAAGTTCTCCTCTCCTTCCCTCTGATCCTAGTCTATCAGGTCTCATCAGGAGTGGCTGCTGTTCCCCTCAGGGAGAGGTGATCAAAGAGCCAACCACTGAGTTCATGTCAGAGAGAGCAACAGAACCAAGAAATTTGGGCCCAGGTGTCTTTTCTGAGACTGATACTCCAACGAAGGACCATGCATGGTCATAAACTAGAACCCTTGCCCAGAAGTGGCCCATGGGAGCTCAGTATCCAAGTGGGTTCCCTAGTAGAGGGAGCAACTGAATCTTAAGAACTTGTTATAGACAGAAAATCCCAAGCCTGAGCCGAGAAGTGGGAAATTCCTCTATGCACACACATCTGAAAATGAGATGGTATGGCAATGTTCTATAATAACAGTCTGTAGCCTTCCCCTATAGCTGCTATTACAAACATCACACTTTTCTTTGTGTTCTTCCCTCAAAGATGAAATTAAGAAAAAGTGTTTCTAAATAAAATTTATCAATCTTTACAGTTTTTGTGTCCAAATGGATCATCTGAAAATATTGTTTAAAGACATGTTCTATTGATAAGGTCTGGGGTGTTGACAAATGTAGGATCTTCCTAATAAAGTCAGTGCTGATGTCCTGTGGACTGCTCTTTCCTTCAAACGGCACACCATCAGCAATAAAAATGAAGTGATACTGGGAAAAATCCCATATACAACAACAACACAGCTCCAGAGTATTTGCAATAAATCCAACAAATACACAAAGTCTACATAAAGCATTAGAAACAGACATTTGAATCAAAGGAAACAAAAGCATGAAATGAGGAAATCATGCTAATTTTGTTGATGTTGGCCACATTTCATTTTTTTAAATTCTTCTTATCATTATATCAATATGCTGTGCATGGGACTGAGAACCCATCATGGATGGAAATCACATTAGTTCAAAGGGAATGGTAAAAAAAACTAAGACGCAATCATTGACACTTGTCACTGCAGTGATTATCTTTAGTTTACTATACGATATGACTCAACAGAAATTGCTACAACCTCCTGTATCATTCATAGCATTTAGAATGCTGCAATATGATTTAGAAAGCATTCGTGCATGCATGCCTGTATTTAATTTTATTTTTGACCAGTACACATGATCTTTGGTTAGACTCCTCATGGTATAAAAGAGGAAACAAGGCACTGAAAGAGTAACTTGCCCCCGAGTTTCAAAGGCAAATAATGTTTCTCAGCATCTTGAGGACTGTTGCAACTGTTTTTCTCCTGAAGCTATTCTTGCAAACCAAGCTGATCTGACCATTGCACTTTCTCTGTTCTTAGTCACCTAGCCTTGCCCTCCAACACCCTTTTTGTGGTTGGGGATGTCTTCCATAAAGAACTGTTCTCCGGTTTGCAACCTACATGTGGATTTGTATGTGTTATCCATGTTTTTGTTCTTGTTTTGTATGTTTGCTTGCTTGTTTTACCCTGAATATGTATGTATCCCTCAGGCAAACAACAACAACAAAAAGAACTTGTTAGAATCCAGCATTCTATATATTGTTAAACTAAAGACTTAGAAATTTATTCTTAAGTCTATAAAAATGAATGTTGATGTGTAGGAAAGAAGTGAAATAAGAGACTAATATTGTGTCAACTTGTGCCTTTCAGATTCAGAATTACCTAAAGGAACTATAGGTCATGCTACCCTGCATTAAAATAGAATAGCATTTGTTGAGTATTTTCATTTTTCTAATTTAATTTATTTGTTATAATTTATTCACTTTATATCCCAATTGTAGCCCCCTCCCTCATCACCTCCCAGTCCCACCCTTCTACCTCTTCCCCCCTATTCCCCTGCCCTAGACCAAAGAAAGGGGGAATCTTCCTCCTCTACTATATGACACTAGCCTATCAAGACTCATCAGGACTGCCTGGATCTTCTTCATCTGTGTCCTAGCAAGATTACCCGTCAAAGGGAAGTGGTCAAAGAGTGCGTAACAGAGTCTGTGGCAGAGATAGCCCAGACTTCCCTTACTAGGGAACCCACATGGAGCCTGAGCTGCCTATAAGCTACATCTGAACATTGGGTCTAGCTCCTTTCCATGCATGTTGGTTGGTACATCAGTGTCTGTTGGCCACCCTGGACCCAGATTTGTTGGTTTTGTTGGTCTCCTTGTAGAGCTCCTGTCCCCTCCTTCCCCTCACTCTTCCATAAGACTACCTGCACTTTGCCCACAGTTTGGCTGTGAGTCTCAGCATTTGCTTCAATCTCCTGCTGGGTGGAGTCTCTCGGAGGACATCTATGATAGACTCCCAACCTGTTCCCTCTCTTCAGTCACTTCCAGTGTTTATTTGCTTTTCTGAGAGAGAATTAGGCGACCTCCCCTGGGGCTTCCTAGTTATTTAGCTTCTTTGGATCTATGGATTTTAGTATGGTTATCCTCTGTTATATAGCTAATATCCACTTATAACTGAGTAAATACCCTGTGTGTCTCTCTGCTTCTGGGTTACCTCACTCAGGATGATCTTTTCTAGTTCCATCCATTTGCTTGCAAATTTCATGATTTCCTTGTTTTTAAATGCTGAGTAATATTCCATTGTGTAAATGTGCCACAGTCCTTTGGTTGAGGGACGTCTAGGTTGTTTCCAGATTGTGGCTATTACAAATAAAGCTGCTATGAACATAGTTGACCAAATGTCCTTGTGGTATGGTGGAGCATCTTTCAGATATATTCCCAGGAGTGATATAACTGGGTCTTGAGGTAGCACTATTCCCAGTTTTCTGAGAAAGCACCAGATTAGTTTCCAAAGTAGTCATAAAAGTTTGTACTCTCACCAGTAATTATTTCAAAGAGTTTTTGACTCATAAAAATGGGTATACAGTTGTACTTATTGTGAAGGATAACAAGACAGACTCTGCTAAGACTTTCTGGAATAAGTAAGCCAAGGCATTTATATTCCCATTTGAAGCAGAAGAAGAAAAAGAAGAGGAGGGAGACAAGGAGGAGGAGATGGAGGAAAAAGAAAAAAGAAGAGAAAGAGGGGAAGGAAGGAGGAAACAACATCAATTGTGAAAAGCCCTTTTTTGTAGAAACCACTTCCAATTTGAGGACATGACATAAGGAGAGAGTGTCTTATCTGTTACTTCATTGGCAAAGGACTTAGGCTATTTACAGGGTATTTGACTATACTTCTTACTCTTTAATTGTAAAACCTATACCCAGCCTTTCAAGCACTAATGCAGAATTAATGATTTATGAAGCTGACTTATGACAGCAGACTTTCTACCAACAATCTTGTTTCTGTAGAGATATCATGAATCAATCTATCAAAGCAAATTTCCACCTTCTGCCAAAAGCTTTATGGTGTCTGTCTGGACTATGTCCTTTAAAATAACACGAAGCACCATGGTCTTGCAATTAACTACCTGCAAATGTTCTATTCATGTTTCAATGATGAGTTATACACATTTTCCCAGCAAACATGGATAGTTGTTGTAGAAATGGGTGAATGGATAGAGCACAGGGAGTTGAAAGCAAGGACACAGAGTGTTAAGCAGCAACAGTTAGTAAATCAGAAATCTTCTTTACTATGAAAGATACATCATAGAAGAAAGTTATTTTAGAATATTCTAAATTAAGCTCTGGCATTCCAACTTAAGATATCATGATACTTGATACTTTGTTAACATTTTCATGAAACAATAAATAACCACAGAAGAAGATTTTTTCAGTCATTGCTTTCTGTACGTACAAAGGCGGTTCATTAATCTAGGTAAATAGGCAGAACCAGAAAATGCTTTTTTTTTATTTGATGACTCCTTGTGTGTAATTAAAAAAATTAAGACAGCTGCTCTAAGTTCATGTTTTGTAAACATGAAGCTCTTATTCTTTTAGAAGATTTTAGGTTTTTCTCATGTGTAGGTATGTGTGCATATGTGTGTGTGTGTGTGTGTGTGTGTGTGTGTGTGTGTGTGCAAGCATGTGTGTGCAGCACATGGTGTACAGAAAAGGGATTCCCTGGTGCTGGAGTTACAGACAATCGTAAGCTGCCCTAAGTGGGTGCTAAGAACTGAACTTTTATTGTCTATAAGTGCAGTAAGCTCTCATAACCCCTAAGTGGTATTTCCAGCTATGATTTCTTGTTGAATTGATTGATTGATATTGTAATATTATTACATCTTCCCCTTATCTTTCATCTCTCTAATCCTCTCACAAACCTCTCCTTGCTTTCTTTCAAATTCACGACTTTCCTTTTTCAGGAGTTGTTTTACAAACACACACACACACAGAGAAATTTCTAAATACATAAGTACAACCTGTTCAGTATGCAAAATGCTACTTGTATGTATATTTTTTTTAGGTCTGATCATTTGGTATTAGATAAACAATTCGGTGCACTTTTTCTGAGTAAGACTATTTCTTCTCCTCACAGCATCCCTGAGTTGTCTGCAGTTATTTGTATCAGTTTTGTGACCCCTCCCTTATCCATGTTAGCATGTCCATGTTTAGCTCATGTTTAGGCAGCCATGTTGATGAGACTTTATTGGTTGGGCTTCTGAAATTCTTTGGAGACACTATCTCACAGCAAACTCCCTGTTTCTCTGGCTTTACATTCTTTCTGCACCCTCTTCTACATGATCCTTGAGCTTTAGGTGTGAGGTTATGTTGTAGATGTAGCCTATTCTTTGGAACAGGCCTTCACAACCCTGCATATTGATTTGGCTGTAGTTTTCTGTAATGGACTTCCTTACAAATTTTTTTTTTTTTTTTACTGGTGAGGACTGCATTTATTTGTGTCTATAAGGACAAATATTTAGAATTTACTTAGGGATTATTCTGGTTAAAAAAGTAGGATTTTATATTCTTCCCCGTGAGTGATTTTTTTAAAAGTGAATGTATGTAGTAATAATCTTTCATAGCAAAAGGTCTCTTTGCAAAGTGCCCCAGCACAAACATGTAATGCAATGCAATTTAAGAATCTTAATATGAGGAACAGCCACAGACGGCTTTCTTACTTCTGAGGTTATATTAGCTGTTTTCTTTGCATGCACATAAAAGATAAAATAGAAGATCCAGAAAACACCTCTTCTTTTTGCTGTTAAATGCCATCCTTTATGATGTGATTTTGTTGGCATTATGTTTTGTAGAGAAAAATAGAACTTTTAGAAAAATTCATCGAATATATATCAAGAAAGTGCTATAGTTGAGGACAGGCATTTGTGCTTTTAATGTCCATTTATATAAAAATAATATTTCAAAACAATGTAAATATGAATGAATAAAGGCTTCCATTCTTGAGCATATTTGTGGATATATGCTCAGGAGTGGTATAGCTGGATCTTGAGGAAGCACTATTCCTAATTGTCTAAGAAAGTGCAAGATGGATTTCCAAAGTTGTACAAGTTTACATTCCTACCAGCAACGGAGGAGGGTTCCCCTTTCTCCACATCCTCTCTGTGTGTTGTCATTTGAGTTTTGATCTTGAACATTCTGGTGGGTGTAAGGTGAAATCTCAGGGTCATTTTGATTTGCATTTCCCTGATGACTAAGGACGCTGAGCAATATGTTTCTCTGCCATTCAGTATTCCTCTACTGAGAATTCTCTGTTTAGTTCTGTACCCCATTTTTTAAAATTGGATTACTTGCTTTATTGGTGTTTAACATCCTGAGTTCTTTATATATTCTGGATATTAACCTCTGTCAGATATAGGTTGGTGAAGATACTTTCTCAATGTGTAAGAAGCAGATACTAAGACTCAAATTCAAACTTTGGGCAGAGTGCAGGGAATATTATGGAAGAAGGGGGAGAAAGAAAGAACTGGAGGGTACAGGAATTCCACAAGGAGAGCAACTAAACAAAAAAATCTGGGCTCAGGGGTCTTTGGTACTCCAACCAAGGACCATGCATGAAGATAACCTAGAACCCCTGCTCAGATGTAGACAATGGCAGCTCAGTCTCCAAGTGGATTTTCTAGTAAAGGGAGCAAGGGTTGTCTCTGACATGTACTCAGAGTGGCTGGCTCTTTGATCACCTCCCCCTGATATGGGGAGCAGACTTACCAGGCCTCAGGGGAAAACATTGCAGCCAGTCCTGATGAGACCTAATAGGCTAGGGTCAGAGGGAAGGGGAGGAGTACCTTCCCTATCACTGGACTAGGAAAAGAGCATAGAAGGAGAAGAGGGAAGGAGGGTGGGACTGGGAGGAGACAAGGGAGATGGCTACAGCTGGGATACAAAGTGAATAAACTGTAATAAAGAAAAAAAATAAAATAAAATAAAAAAGAACTTAAAAAAAGGCTTCCACTCCTGCTGGAACAAAGTCCAGAGAATGAGGTTACAAGAAATTATTAGCTACCTTATGGCATTGAGCTTCTTAGCTAGTGGAAGAAAAAAAAATACAGACTTAGAACTGTGTGCATGGTGCTGTTAAATCTTTGGTAATATTTAATATGATAAACAGCCAGAGTCAAACTTTAGGACAGTGGCATCTAACAAGTCTTTCAGATAATAAAATTAACAATATTTTTGAAACTTTTACTTACTCCTAACATTTGATTTTCAACTCAAAAAGATAATGCTTTGCACATTAAAATTGAAGCCATTGTGTTATAGATATAAATTTCTACAGCACTATTATATATTTTCAGAATCAGTTACCACAAATTTAACATCATTAATATTTACACATAAGTCATACCAGTTTTTAATTCTTCTTATGAGAGATATTTGGAAATGATTAATTTTTGTTAACATAAACATAAACATATATCTGGGAAGAGGGAATCTTAATTAAGAAAATGCTTCCGTGTAATATTGTCTCGATTAATGATTGATGTGGGAGAGGTCAGCCTTCTATTTGTGATGATACCCCTTTGCCAAGTGGTCCACTGTTGTATAAGAAAGCAGGGCCAACAAGCCATGGAAAGCAAGCCTATAAGCATCTCTTCTCCATGGCCTCTGTATCAGTTCCTGTCTCCAGGTTCCTGCCTTGAGTTCCTTCCCTGACTTCCTTCAGGGATGAATTGCAAGCTAAACTTCTTCCTCAAGTTGCTTTGGGTATAGTGTCTTAGGATAGCAACAGAAACATACCAGTTCCCCTCCTCCATTCTAGGATTTTGTCTGACTTGAACCTGTTCAGGTGTTATGTATGATGTCATAATTTCTGTGTGTTAGGTTTACATCAGCTTGACATGAGTTAAACTTATTTGAAAGGAGAAAAATCTCAATTGAGAAAATGCCTCTGTAACATCTGGCTATGGGGCATTTTCCTAATTAGTGATTGATGGGGAGCGCCCAGCCAATTGTAGGTGGTGCCATCCTTGTGCTGGTGGT
>REGO01000902.1:361229-375096 GCA_010120015.1 Rhombomys opimus
TTCATTGTTTTCAATTAAATACTTACAAATAAACAGGCTTATATCCAAGAGGTTCTAATTCATGACCAAGTTGGCTCTATCCTGGACATGCACGGATGGGTCAACATGGACAAGTTAATCAATGTAATAAATTACATAAATAAACTTAAAGACAAAAATCACAGGATCATTTCAATAGATGCAGAAAAGTCCTTTGACAAAATCTAGCATGCTTTCATGATAAAAGTGCTAGAGAGAGTATTACTGGAGGGAACATGTCTCAACATAGTTAAGGCTGTATATGACAAATCCTCAATCAACATTTCTGAAAGTGGAAAAAAAGCTTGAATAAATCCCATTAAAATCACAATGAGACAGGACTGTCCACTGTTTCTATTCTATTTCAATTAGTACTGAAAACCCTAGCTGGAGCAATGACAAGAGAAAAAAAAGTGATACAAATATAAAAATAGGACAAATAGGAAAAGAGAACAAATTACTAATTTTTGTAGATTATATGATATTATAATAAAAGACCCCCCAAATCCCAGAAGAAAACCTCAAGAAATCATCAACAAGTTGAGGAAGGATACAGTGTTAACCTGCAAAAAGCAATTTTTTTTTTTACGCCACTAACAAACTACCTAAGGATGTGGCCACAGATTCAATTTCCTTTTTAATAGCTTAAGAGAAAATAAAATATTTGGGAATAAACCCAACTAAAGAAGCAATGAAAACTTTAAATCTCTTAAGAAAGAGATTGAAAGAGTTATTTGAAAATGGAATATCAACCTATGCTTATGAATTGGTAGAAGGAATATAGAGAAATTCTACAAAAAGATCCAATGTAATCTCAATCAAAGGCACCACCAAACATTCCTCACAGGAATTTAAAAAAAAAAAAATTAAAAATCACGTGGAACCACAAAAGACCCTTGATAGCCAAAACAATTATAAGCAAAACCAATGCTGAAAGAATTATCATTCTGAATTCAAGATATATTACAAAGTCATAGTAATTTTAAAAAAGTGTGTACCAGGACAAAACAGAAGTGTAGACCAACAGAATAAAATGGAAGATCCAAGCATGAATGCATGTAACTACAGGTATTTATATTTGATTTTAAAAGATGCCCAAAGCAAACGCTGAAGAAAAAACAACGTCTTCAACAAATCATGCTGGAAAAATTAGATTTCTGCATGGAGAAGAATGAAGTAACATCCGTATCTATTATCTTGCACAAAAACTAACTCCATATAGATTAAAGACCTAAGAAAGCATAAACAGTACGATACAGGATGTTGGTGTGGGAAAGAACTTTCTATAAGTTTTTAAAGTTCTAACACTGCTCAAAAGGAAAGCCGAGAAGATCTTCTAAGACTCAATCAATCTCTTTATTGCGAGATTCTGTTAAATAAAAAGTTTCATAGTTCTCACATATAATGGCACAAAATAAACATTCTCATTCCAAATGTGAAAGGTGGAAGAATTATAAAACAAAAGCAAGACCAAACTTCAGAATACCAAATCTTGCTGCATGTCTAGTATCTGGGGCTCAATACAGGATTTCCTGTGTTCAAAAAGCTTGAGGAGTCTGTTCTACCATCTATGCTCCCAGTGTGCGTGTAGCCTCTCTACTGGGGCGCCCCCACTTGACTCCACGCTTTCCTCAACAGATGTCCCATGGTCTTGACATCTCTAACATCCATTGCAACTTAAGCTTCACCTTCTCACGTACTCTTTAAAGTACTCAGACACTATTACATATTCTGCCTTAGTCGGAATCCAGACTGTGTGACACCCTCAACTCTTTATAACTACAAAATAAATCTACGTACTTGATAGTGATAAATGGATGCCACAAGCTCAGGATAGAACCCGTCCGCGTTGGCTCTCTGTGAGGCAGGTGAGCTGTGTGACAGGGGAGCCAGCCCAGAGCAAGAGTGAGGTCAAGATTTGCCCAAACCCTGAAGTTCTTATCTTGAGAGCAGCAGGAGCAAGGACTGCTCCCTCGCTCTTCTCCGCCTTCATACCCCAGGCATGTAGCCCTGTGACTCCCAGCTCTGCAGCCCTTGATGTAGACAGGTAGCCCGCTGGCCAGGTATAATGTTCAAACTTCCTGTTTCTTCATAAGAACTTGTCTAGCTGGCATCTGGAATTTCTCTCCATGCAAATGAAGCATTCTCAACACCCAGCCCCAGCCAATGAGCACTCACTCTGAGAATCCCTACCCACTTCCCCAAGGTTCTTATAGCCCTTATCCCCCTCCCCCAACCAAACAGAGCTGTTTCACTGAAAACCATCTTCCAGAAGGCTCTTTCTCCTGCATTATCCACTGGATGGAGATCCAGCCTGTGCTTGCAGCTAGCCTCATTTATTCAAGTCCACCCTTGGCACACAAAGGCGGCTGGACACCCTGAGGCAGACAAGCAACCTGGGCCAGCAGAGGACAGTTACATCTGCTTACCTGTGCTGACCCTAAGGAAATCATCCCGTACAGGTGCTTTCCAGGAGCTACTGACCACTTCCTGCATTCCCAAGGTTAGTCCTTCTCCTTTCACGTGATTTGCATTTTTACAAGCCTTTGATGGGGAAATCTTGCATTCAGGACACACTCCCTGTTTTCCTAGTGAAAAGCATTGTGATTTCGCCCTGATGCTGCTAATATGTTTAACAGTTGGAACTCCTTTCAAACCTGCCTTGTCGGTAAGGTTTAATTGTCTCGTGATCTTTTTTTTTTTTTTTTTTAATCTTTCTGCTATATTACCGCCCCCCTTTTCTTTTTTCACTGTAGACCTGTATGGGTAGAGTAGCAGGACCCATTCATTTGTCTGAATTCTATCCTGTCTTAGAAATGTCACCTACAAAGCAAAGAAGCCAACTACTACACATGTCTTCATGTGAAATTGTAGCCAGATTTTTTTTGTTTTTGTTTTTGCTAGAATATAACACAAATGACCTGCTCTTTTTAACAAAATCTCAGACGTTCAATTTTACCAATATCAGGGGCTAGGGTGAAAGCCTGCTAGCTCAGAGAGGCAGAGAAACTACCCAGCTGACCTTCCTCCTCAGCCAATGTCTCACAGGTTAAAAAAAAAAAAAAAAAAGTAGACTAGCTCTCCCTCACTCTGCTGTCCCAAAACAACAGCAAAATCCCTTAAACTGAATGCTCCTTCTTTCCACTTCCTGTGACTCCCCTCTCTGTCCTCCTGAGTTCCTCTTACTCTCAATGGTTTTCTCCTAAATTCACTTCCTGTCACCTGGTTACTTGCTTTGCTTGTTGACCTATGGTAGACTTCATTTAATCCTAGGAGAAAGTCCTTGGATTAAAGGTGTGTGCAGGGCTGAGTCACACTTAAACCAGAAACAGGTTTTTCCAGCAAGCAACACAAACTCAGGGTTCACAGTGTGATCAAATATTCTGGCACAATGACATCTAGCCCAGCTCCAAACAGTCCTTATTCCCCTCTTAAAGCGCGTGAGCCAGCCCTCCACTGTCATTTCCAGCCAGCTCTCTTCCACAAGAGATGTTCCATGTCTATACCTTTCAATGGTTGAAAACATTCTCTCCTTAGATATTAGATAGTTCAAATAAAACACTAGTGGAGATTGGAGCCTTTCTCTAGAGAAAATGTAAATAGAATTTTTGACTTGTTTTTTGGACTGTTTGGATTTCAATTTCAATGTCAGATTGTAATCCAGCCCAGGTTCTTCAAATTGTAATTTTATTTGCTTATTAAATGAAAGTTTTTTTCCTTATTATTTTTTTAAATTTACTACAACTTATTCACTTTGTATCCCAGCTGTAGACCCCTACTTCATCTCTTCCCATTCCCACCCTTCTTTCTTCTTCTCCTACCATGCCCCTCACCCAGTCCAATGATAGAGGAGGTCCTCCTCCTCTTCCCTTTGACCCTTGCCTATCAGGCCTCATCAGGAATGGCTGCATTGTCTTCCTCTGTGGCCTGGTAAGGCTCACCCACTACCCAGAGAGAGGCCTTGTTCCCCTTACTAGGACACCCACTTGGACACTGAGGTTCCATGGGCTACATCTGATCAGGGGTTCTAAGTTATCTCCATGCATGGTCCTCAGTTGGAGTATGAGTCTCACAAAAGTTAAAAGCCTAAAATATATTACCTTTTTTTGCTTTTTTGACAGTACCTTAAAAATCAAAGACTTGCTGATACTTCTCTGTTGGCATTGCATCACATTAGCACTGCATATCCCTACTGGAAGGGACATAAACTCTTCTTGAGGCATTTCAGATTCTATGAAGCATTTTTTAAAGTGTAATATGCATGAAAAATATTCTATTGCTTCTTTTCTCTCTAGTTGCAGTTTGCAAAGGATGCTTGATTATGATTTTAGGTTGCATCTCAGGAATATCTAGAAGTACAGGAGACCAAGGGCTTTCAAAGGCATGGGGTCTCAGCCTCCTGGCAGGCAGCTCCACTGTGGCCGAGTTCTTGGGGCTTAAATAGAAACTCAGCCACAGGGTATTTTGCTAACTGATAGAATCTTGCCTAACATACAGAATTTCTGCTTTCCTCACTAATTTAGCACAGGGAAAGGTCCATAGCACACAAGTTCTAAGTGAAAGGTAATAGTTTAATAATCTGAATACTCAAACGCTTGAGGCTAAATAAATAAAAATAGAGTGGTTGGAGAGGGTAATATTTAACACCGTACATTCCATGAATAACTACTTTATGATGGCTTAGAAATAATTGTTTGTTTGCCCCTCTCCACACTCCAAAACAAAGTGCATGCATATCAAATAGATTTTGAGAACTGTGAAGTTAAGTTCAAACTAAATGAGAGTCTTTATCATAAGAGTTTCAGACTCTACCAGGCCACAGAGGAAGACAATGCAGCCACTCCTGATGAGACAGACTAGGATCAGAAGGAAGGGGAGGAAGAACTCCCCCATCAGTGGACTAGGGGAGGGACATGGTGGAGAAGGGGGAAGGAGGGTGGGATTGGGAGGGGAGGAGGGAGGGAGCTACTGGGGGGATACAAAGTGAATGAAGTATAATTAATAAAAATAAAAACATATTCTGGAAAAACAAGAGTTTCAGACTCTATTCTGGTAGTGAGCACTGTGATGGTCTAAGCGGGAAGTGTAACTTTCACAGTACTTACCCGTTTCACACAAGACAGAGAGGTTTATTCCGAGAGGGAATTGTGTGAGTCACTGACGACATTGGCATAGGCCGAAAACCAGCTGACTGAGGAGAACAGGGTTCTTTCTGAGTGACAGATACCAGACCCTTAACCTCTACACACCGCACGAGGCGACCTCTAACCTTTAAACACAGGTCCTGCTGCGTACAGGTGTCATAAAGGGACACTTGATGCTGGAGACTAAGTCTGGCTATCTGTATGATTTGGGGCTTTTATCTGGAAAAATTGGTAGGATTTATATGTAATTAATTCCCACTTTATTTTTTATAGTAAGCTCATTTTTAGATCCCCTGAATAATATTTCTTTTTATTCCCCTCTTTATAGTTATAAACATAAGACACAAGATAATTAGGACAGTGACTGATAAAAACATTCAAAGTTCTGGTTACTCAATAGTTCAAATGAGGAACTTTTGACAGTCACATTAAGTACTGACAAATAGAAAACAAAACAGTGAGCTTCTTAAAAAAGCGTTGCTTTGATGTTCATAATTGAACTAAATTAAGAAAACACATAGTTTGAGATTAGCCGAAATATTAGGGCTGGTTTTTTTTTCATTTCCCATAGTTATTAGTCTAATTTTCTAATTTTCTGTATTGTGTGTGTACATGTGAGAGTGACAGTACAAACTGAATTTAGAAACAATATTTTTTACTTAAGCAATCTAAATACAAACCTTAGTGTTTGCGGGGATCTGTAGCAGGCTATGAAAGTGGCTTAGGGCTGCAGTCTTTTCTGTCATGGTCTTTGTCATGAAAGCCTCTGGGGATCTCCATTGTAAATCAAAAAACAGCCATGTGACTTGATTTGACCAATGGGAAATGAACACGCATGAAGATTTTGGAAAAGCACTGTGAGAGTCTCTGTCCTCAAAGAACATGTGGAGGCTGGTCTGATCCAGGAGCAGAGAAGCGTGAGAGGCAGAACTGAGGACCATCTGATGGTCTGTAGGGCATCAGCACGAGCGAGCCTAGCCAAGGGCAGCCAGCACCAGTTCATGCACTGCTGCTTTCTTATAAATAGCACACACCACCAGGCTTTCAGTTCTTAAGCCTCATTACTTGTGTGGCCACAGGCAATGGAAACAAGGTCTTTAGAGTGACTCTTATAAGCCCCTTTCTTTTAAACAAACCCAATTTATCAAATTCTTCAAGAGATCTGAAATCATCTTTGGACTCTGTCCAAACAGCTTTGTAACCCTCATGACTATAGTTTTAGGGTCCTTCTCAGTAAATGAGGCAATTTTCCTTATTTATATTTGACTAATATTTATTTATCTATTAAAATGAATGTATTTTATTATCATAGTTGTATCATCATATAATTTTTATTATGGTAAGTCCTGATCAGATAGGCAACGTGGGAGTGAAAAGGCAGTTATATAGGCAGGTATGGATGGGGACTCTTTGAGATCAAGAAATACATTTCTTTGTACATCACATGTGCTCAACAAATACACAAAAGACTGATTGCTACTCAAGACTGATAGATCAATACCTATAAGCAAATTATGTTTAAGAGATGGTATAATCAAATTCCAGAGTCTTACTACAAGAGAAATTAGGCAACCGGTCACCCAGAAGGTGTGTCTGCTCTATAGCAGGACCAGGCCCTATATAACTAGTACATTTGTGAGAGAAGTGACTCCTGGTTCTTTGAACACTGAACATTGCAGAAATGAAGGTTAGGTGGGATGCACTTCATAGTGAGCAACAAATGCTCTTATTTAAATATATTATACATATGCACAGAGCAGCAGACAGGATGCTCTACTGTCTGCATTCTCAGGCGACCACTGGGGATCCTGGAAATCATCTCCTCACATTAATTATGTTCATCCGTATCCTTCTCATCATTGTATTAACAGGCCTGTATTAACAACCTATCAATAAAATTTTAATATTTCCTGCACAGTTCCATCCCCTGTTCACAGTCAGAGTTATCAAACTCATGTTTTGCCATTCAGATAAATTCTAAGGTTTTCCTTTTATGAGATTTTCTACATAAATCAGTTTGTGAGTTTAAAATGTATTTTTGCATATGCTCTTTTATTTTTAAAATATGACTTAGGCATTTATATCAACTTATGAATGTGCCTCATTCCTTTAAATTTATGAGCAGTATGTTGTAGTCCAAATCTATCATTTACTCATTTATTCTCCTGTTGAGAGCATCTTAAGTCCAACTAGAGAGCAGTTTTTGCCACCAAAGCTTGTGTGCCACTACTACATCTTTCGGGTCACATATCGTGCTGGTCTATGAACTGTGACCATAGTTCATAGGCTTCCTAACTGAGTAGGACTGCTGAAATCTAGTTCTAACTTCCAATGTTTGCATGGTGCCTACCAGAAAATGTTTATAAGTCAATTGATAGGCCAATCTTAAACTTTGATGAAAGAAATACATTAGGAAAACTTCAAACGCTTTAAAGCATGACCATCATATCTGCAAGTGTCCACTACTGAACACACATGCTACAACTTTCTTAGTACTGTGTGTGTCTGAGTCTCCCGGAAGACCAGCAGCAGGCAGTGGTCGTTTTGAGATATTCTTCTGAGGCAAGTCTGCAGTAGCTTCAAAGAGGGCAAAAGAGGTTTTTTTTTCCCAAGCCACTCTCTAGTCATTTTGATGCTTAGTATGGAAGCAGGCCCCTGGTTAGAGTCACGACTAGTCTTAGCAGGATCCCTGGGAAGTGGCTCTCACAGAATGTGAGCTTCAGAAGGACAGAGAGAATGCCACCTTTCAACATGGGATAATAACCTTCATAGCTAGATGTCTTTAATAAATTCCTTCCAGAGATTTTTTTGCCACCTTTATTTTCTCTCTTTATTTACTGGTATGTGCTGACTTCTATGTCTACAGATAATTGCTGGCAACAATCAAGACAGAAATTGAAGAATTCCAGCAAATATAGGAGTTTTTATACATTTATCGTCTGTCTATTTCCTCTCTTATAAAGCACTTCCAATGGTTTTGCTCATCTTATTTCTATTATTATTATCTGGGAACAATATTTGGACTTGAAATATGGGCCTTATACATTATATAAGTATTCTCCATATTAGAATACTTATATTCTAATATTCTCCATATTAGAATACTTATATAATATATATAAGTATACTAGCCTTATTTTTGCTATTTTACTATTGAACACTCAATGGAAACTCTCAATAAAACCAAGAAGGCATTCTGAGTTTACCAAAGCAGGATTGGCTAAGTTTTTATTCCTTCTATAACTACAACTATATCCATTTTTGTGCTTTATAAAAGCACAAAATTTTTGTATCTTTTCTTTAAAGTTTATTGAACAACTCCTTGGTGTTAGTCAATGAGAATCCTGTGTGTCAGAACTTTAATAAATGAATAAATGTCCCGCATTTGTGACTGTGGGAATCTCTGCTCTACGTACAGTGTCTGCTGAACCCCTTCACGATCTTCATGCTTGTTTCATTCTTTTTGGGTTCCTAGATTGTTTATTCTTAAGAAAAAGCACACTCCCCCAAAAATTAACAAAAGAAAGAATGATTTCCTGCTTGTAAGAGAAGTAGCTTTAAAAGACATCCTGGACATCAATGGTTCTTACAAAACACTTTGATGATCTAAGTGTAAATGCTCAGAAGCATGTGGATTACATTTCCCAGGAAAGACTTAGGCTGAAAAATTAAGGAAAAAAAATAAATTCAACCAAACTGGCTTTTGTGTTTGGTAAATAGTTCAAGACAAATGACAAATCCCAGTAATGGCCAATTTGGCCTTTTCTTAATAAAAGGTTGTGTGCAGGCCATTTTATAAGCTCTGTTCTGTCAGTTCGTCCTATACTGCACACAAGAACCCCACAGCCCTATAAACCTGGGCTTGTGTAGACTTATTAAGTATGGCTTAATAATGCAAGGATGGCAATTGAAGTAACACAGATACAGCTTACTGTAAGATTTATTGTCGCTCTATAGACACCAGAACACATCCTTAGTCTTCAGCTGCACCATTTTCTTTCTTGGGTGTAACTAACGTTTCCTGGCTGAAGTTTCAGCAGCATTGTGCATACCACCCAACCATTTGACACAGTTCTGAATCAGCAGAAAGTAACTTTTTCTCCTTGCATAGGAATACACATCTGGTCAGGACCATCTACCCAGTTCACACCTAGGTCACTCTCCCAGGCACTCTTCCTTATACTTAAGAAGGCAACGGACACTTCCAAGCACTTTAAGGGGAAGGAACCCTGGAACTCTAAGTGCCGCTTGCAAAGTAAACATCTCTTCTGTTAGCAGAGACTGGCCTGCCAGGGAGTTAGCAGATCCCAAGATAAAGTCTGCCCTGAGCTCAGTGTTCCCAGAATGATGCAGACAAGTAACAGAGTGTAAAGAGATGACACTGTGTCATTGTACCAAACATTTTACCAACTATTGTGTGTTTTTTAAGGATTATAAACAGTGAGAGTATGGGCTGAAATCTAACTCAGGCGTGGTGAACTTGTCAACATGTATAGGAACTTGGTTTCATCCCCAGCATCCCACGTCTCCCACTCTGCTCTCCCTCCCTCTCTCCCCCATTGCTGTCTCCCTGCCTGCTGCCTGCACACCAGTGTGTAAAGTTCTCAACTACTGCTCTAGCATGATACCTGTCTGCTTCTCACCTTCAAATTATTTCTCTTCTTAGTTGGCTTGGTCATGGTGTCTCTTCACACCAATGAAACAGGAACTCATACAGACTGATTATAGGTAATGAAATATCATCAAATCAGGTACCCAAAACATCCAGCCAAAGTTGACCGGGGAAGCTTCCTTAGGGCCACCAGCTTATTGGCAAATAGAGAGTTCAAAACAGCAGAGTGTCCTCTCAGTGAGGCTTCCAAGTAAAAGAACAAACAACAACAGATAGAAACAGCATCATTGAATTTGGCTTTCAGACAATCAGCAGAAGTCAACGTGGAAGTTGAGAAAGACAATCACTTCACCAGAGCTTTTTATCCACGGATGAACTTCTGGCTTCTCTTTGCCATTGCAGGCACTTTTATACTCAGGAATAAACAACAGAAGTGTCTGTTGGAAATGGTTCACCTTCCAGCTGTTCTCAGGGCACAGTGAGTTTGCTCTTGAGTTGTTTTGTTCTCAGTGTTAGGAGGACAGCCTATCCCCAGCCCAGGGGGCATGGAGAATACTTTGAGAAAGACATGCTCAAGTCTGAAATAGAGGAGAGAGTCCTGCTGAGAGAACCAGATACTCAATGAACTCTAACATCATAAGACAATTTAGCAAAATAATGTACAGTACACACATCCACACTTGCATGTGCAGACACACACACACACACACACACACACACACACACACACACACACACACAGAGGACACATGCCTGAACACAAAAGTAAGTTTATCAATGTGATGCAGATGTCTACTTGATTTGTCTCAGGAAATTCTCTGTGGATAAAATAGGGTAACTATTAGTATTGAAAAGCTCTTTACAAATAGGCTCTTTACAAATATAGTTTTTTTTTTCAAAATGCATTTCATAAATATTCATCTGAATGCTTAAAAGAAACTGCGGATCAGTTTATACTACTTTTTAATTTCAAGCTTTATGTCTATTACATTTCATCACTCTGAAAAAAAAAAAGGCTGCCAGAACAACTTAAGGAAAGAGTAATCCATTTCAGTTCATTGTTTCCAGGAGCTACTGTGGGGAGATTTGATGGTCAGAGCAGTTTATATTCTCGTAGGCCAAGAGGACAGGGGAACACTAAATGCCAGCATTGTGCTGGATTTCTTTTTCCCTGGTTTAGTCTTTTTACATCCACATCCCACCGGAGAGTGTAACTCCTATTCAGGGTGGATCCTCTCTCCTCCACTGATCCATTCAAAAAACCAGTCACATATACACCTTTAGGTGTGCTTCATCAGTTTAAGTGATTTTAAGTCCTATGAAGTTGGCAATGAAGATCAGTCTTCATGGAATCCAAACCACAATGCTTGTATTACACTTCACTTCTCCTGTATCATGTCTTTCTCACCAAACTATTTTCCTCCTCTAAGATCAATTAAACAGAAAAGTGAAATAAGATGAGAGGCCTGAGCTTGTGTCTTGACTTTCATAATTTTAGTCTGCATCCTCAGACAAATGATGACCTTTCTAAGTAGACAAGGGATATGGGGAGGGATAACTAATATGAAACACATTTGGAAAAGGTCTGTAGACAATTCCTAACATATATACATAACTGAAAGATAAAAAGTGTTTAAATAGAGTGAATGTACAATAGGGTAGCAGTGCGCCTATGAAACCCTACAGTTGGTAAAAGCCAAGACCCAGGAATGGGCTACCTCACTTAGAACTGTTGGCGAGAGCCAGGCACGGTCGCACACAACTGTACCCCAGCACTCAGGGAAGCAGAGGCAGGAGGATCTCGGTGAGTTCAAGGCCAGCTTGGTCTACAAAGCAAGTCCAGGACAGCCAAGGCTACACAGAGAAACCCTGCCTTGAAAAACCAAAAAGGAAAAAAAAATGGCCAGTGAGTTCCCATAGACCCTGAACACTATAGGTTACTGCCAGTGTCCATGGCTTTCCTCCACAATTTCAGAGGATGAAAACACCATAAGCTTTCATACTAGACCATGAGAAATAACCATGGTAATAGCCTGGAGGCTTCAGACCTCTATGCTATCTTTTATAGTAGTACAAGGTGCTAGTCACACTACTGGAGGAAAAAGTTATCATCAGTCTTACCTATTACCCGTGAACCTTGTGAACTGCAATGGGCCTGGTAGGACACGCCCACTTACACAATAGTGGTACAAATATCATGGGGGTAACTAATGACTTTCTGATCAGATTGAGTTCCTATTATACAAGTAGAAAGCCAGACCTGGAATGAATTAAATTAATGAATTAATACTAAAACTAGTACCTGTTTGTAGATAGGTCATAGGTCTGCGTGAGGAACACAGCAATACTCTGCCAAACAGACAAAGTTTAAATCAGCGCCCAATGAGTTATGGTTATACCAAGAGATTAGTGACGTCTCAGTCCCCATCAGAAAAGCTTTGTGCAGTATTTGATTTAAAACAAAGGCATACCACTGACAAAGGTACAGAGAGCGTATTACTGTAGAATACTAAGTAATAAATGGGACATCTGTGTCTTACCCCTCCCTTCCAAGGTTCAGGGATCATCAGAGAGAGCAAGACAGTAAGACTGGAAGAGCCAGTGGTAGATAACTACAAGGAAACAATAGGGCAGTTGCAATGTGAACTCATAAACATTGAGACACCATGCACAAGACCTGAGGATGCGCAGGCCAGAAAAAATCGCGGAAGGGAGGTAGACCTGAAATCCCACCACTAAATGTGGAATGGTTGGCAATTGATAGCCGTTGGAGTAGTCAGTTTTCTTTAAGGGGGTGGTCCCTGCTGCATTGCCCATCCTCCAGTCTAACCTCACATACGCAAGAGTATATAAGCAGCAGCAACTCCACCTATTTTTTTTAAAACTAAAAAAAATAGGACACAAAGTTAGGGCTTTGGGGAATGGTTTGTGGACCTGGGAGGATCATGGGATATGGTAAATTTGCTTGTGGTGGTAAGAATGAGAAATTCCCCCCCCCCAACTGCTAGTAATTTGAATAACTGGTCCCAAGTTGGTGACATGGTTTGGGGAGGTTTAGCTTGTACTTCCTGGAGGAAATGCATCTTAGGGTACAGGCTTTGAGAGTAAGAAGTCTTAGCTGCTGTCAGTTTGGTTGCCCTGTTTCACGCTTGCATTTGAAGTTGTGAGTTTTCAGCTTCCAGCTGAAGTCAGTGTGCCTGATTGCTGCCGTGCCTGCTCACTCTGGTGGACTCCTATCTCTCAAGGAATGTAAGCCCAATCAATCTTTATTCTCTAAGTTGCCTTGGTCATTATGAATTTCCACAGCAACAGCAGTTGCAGTACAAAATTTTCAATTAACTAATAAAAATATTAAGAAAAATATCATTATTCTTCAGTGGTCTAGACTTCAGTCATCCTTTCTTATTATTGAATTTAAATTGGCTTCCTCTTCCACACCTTGGTAAGTTCCTACTGTTACTGTTCCTACTGTCTTCAGTGACCACGTGTATCATATTTATATAATTTTATAATTAAAATATAACTACATCATCCCCCTTTCATCTAATCTCTCCCATGTTTCCGGCTTGTCCCCTTTCAAATGGAAAATCAGCTTTCTTTTCTTTAATTGCTGTGGTTACATGTACATATGCATGCATTTAAGCATAAATGCAACCTGCTCAATCCATTTAGGGTTAATTGTTTGTATGCTATTTCACTGCTGTCCACTTGGTACTGGATAAGCACTCAAAGGGCTTATTCCTGAAAAAGACTATTTCTCCTTCTCTCAAATAATCCTTTGTAATTCTTTGTCTTGTTATGGGGTCACCATGCTACTTCCCCATTTTGTGCTATTATATATATTGGTGGTGTTCTTGTTCAGGTCTTATTTGGGCAGCCATGCTCCTGAAGTATCATGGTTGAAACTTCCCTGTCATTGTTAGGAGACATAATTTCACAGCAGATTGCCTGCTCTTCTGGCTCTTACAGTCATAACACCCTGTCTTTTGAAATGTTCCTGAGCCTTAGGTGCAACAGTGGTGTTGAAGATCTTTCAGCTGTGAGCTGTTCATCCCATAATCAGTTGCTGTTGATTTTGAGCAGTTGGGTTTTT
>REGO01000902.1:383683-401993 GCA_010120015.1 Rhombomys opimus
AACATCAATTCTCTTCACACTATTCCACAAAATAGAAACAGAAGGAACACTACCAAACTCATTCTATGAAGCCACAGTCACCTTGGTACCTAAACCTCACAAAGCCCAAAGAAAGAGAGAGAATTTCAGGCCAATCTCCCTTATGAACATTGATGCAAAAATACTCAACAAAATACTTGCAAATCAAATCAAAGAACACATTAAAGATATCATCCACTATGACCAAGTAGGCTTCATCCCAGGTATGCAAGGGTAGTTCAATATTCAGAAATCCATCAATGTGATACACCATATAAACAAACTGAAAACACACACACACACACACACACACACACACACACACACAAAATAATATCCTTAGATGCTGAAAAAGCATTTGACAAAATCCAACATCCATTCATGTTTAAAGTCTTGGAGAGATCAGGGATAAAAGGCACATACCTAAACACAGTTAAGGCAATATACAGCAAGGCTATAGCCAACATCAAACTAAACAGAGCGACTTAAATCAATCCCACTGAAATCAGGGACAAGGCAAGGCTCCCCACTATCTCCATAGCTCTTCAACATAGTCCTTGATGTCTTTGCTAGAGCAATAAGACAACTAAAGGAGATCAAGGGGATACAAATTAGAAAGGAAGAAGTCAAAGTATCACTATTTGGAGATGATATGATAGAACACCTGAGTGAACCCAAAAATTCTACCATGGAACTCCTACAGCTGCTAAAGACCTTCAGCACAGTGGCCAGGTACAAAATTAACTCCAAAAAATCAGTAGCCCTCCTGTAACAAAAGACAAAAGGGCTGAGAAAGAAGTTAGGGAAACAATACTCTTCACAATAGCCACAAAGGACGTAAAGTACCTTGGTGTGACCCAAATCAAACAAGTCAAAGACTTGTATGAAAAAAAAATTCCAGTCTCTGAAGAAAGAATTAGAAGATATCAGAAGATGGAAAGATCTCCCATGTTCATGACTTAGCAGGATTAACATAATAAACATGACCATCTTACCAAAACCAATCTACAGATTCAATGCAATGCCCATCAAATTACCAACACAATTCTTTATAGACCTTGAAATAAAAATTCTCAAGTTCATATGGAAAAACAAGAAACCCAGAACTGCTAAAACAATATTCTACAATAAAAGATCTTCTGGAGGTATCTCCATCCCTGATCTCAAGCAGTACTGTAGAGCAACAGTAATAAAAACTGCATGGTACTGGCATAGAAACACAATGGTGGATCAATGGAATCAGATAGAAGTCCCAGAAATAAACCCACACACTTATGGACACCTGGTTTTTAACAAAGACGCCAAAACCATACAATGGAGAAAAGATAGCATCTTCAACAAATGGTGCTGGTTTAACTGGATGTCTACATGTAGAAAAATGCAAATAGATCCATACTTATCACCCTGCACAAAACTGAAGTCCATGTGGATCAAAGACCTAAAAATAAAACCAGACACACTAAACCTGTTAGAAGAAAGTGTGGGGAAAAGCCTTGAACCCATTGGCACAGGAGACCACTTCCTGAACAGAACACCAACAGTACAGGCTCTAAGAGCAACAATCAATAAATGGAACCTCATGAAACTGAAAAGCTTCTTTAAAGCAAACAACACTTTCATAGAAACAAACAACTCCCTACACATTGGGAAAGTATCTTCACCAACCCTATATCTGACAGAGGGCTAATATCCGTTATATATAAAGAACCCAAGAAGTTAACAACAAATCAAGTAACCCAATTAAAAAATGTGGTACTGAGCTAAACAGAAAATTCTCATTAGAGGAATATGAAATGGCAGAGAAACACTTAAAGAAATGCTCAACGTCATTAGCCATCAGGGAAATGCAAATCAAAACGACCCTGAGATTTCACCTTACACCCATAAGAATGGCTAAGATCAAAAACTCATGTGACAACACATGCTGGAGAGGATGTAGAGAAAGGAGAACCCTCCTCCACTGCTGGTGGGAATGTAAACTTATACAACCACTTTGGAAATCAATGTGGCTCTTTTTCAGACAATTAGGAATAGTGCTACCTCAAGTTTCAGGTATACCACTTCTAGGCATATATCCAAAAGACACTCAATTATACACCAAGACATTTGCTCAACCATGTTTGTACCAGCTTTATTTGTAACAGCCAGAAGCTGGAAACAGCCTAAATGCCCCTCAGTTGAGGAATGGATACAGAAATTGTGGTGCACCTACACAATGGAATATTACTCAGCGATAAAAAAAACAAGGAAATCATGAAATTTGCAGATAAATGGTAGGAACTGGAAAATATCATCCTGAGTGAGGTATTCCAGAAGCAGAAAGGCACACAACGTATATACTCTCATAAGTGGATATTAGACCTATAATATAGGATAAACATACTAAAATCTGTAGACCTAAGAAGCTAATCAGGAAGGAAGACTCTGGCTAAGATGCTCAATCCCTGTTCAGAAAGGCAAAGAGGATGGACATCAGAGGAGGGAGAAAACAGGGAACAGGACAGGAGCCTGCTGCAGAGGGCATCTGAAAGGCTCTACCCTGCAGGATATCGAGGCAGATGCTGAGACTCATGGCCAAATGTTGGGCAGATTGCAGGGAATCATATGAAAAAATTGGGAGATAATAAGATCTGGAGAGGACAGGAGCTCCACAAAGAGAGTAACAGATCCAAAAAGTCTGGGCACAGGGGTCTTTTCTGAGACTGATACTCCAGCCATGGACCACTCATGGAGATGGACTGGAACCTCTACATAGAGGTAGCCCATGGCATTTCAGTGTCCAAATTGGTTTCATAATAATGGGAACAGGGACTTTCTCTGACATGAACTGATTGGCCTGCTCTCTGATCACCTCCCCCAGAAGGGGGAACAGCCTTACCAAGCCACAGAGGAAGACAATGCAGCCACTCCTGATGATTCCTGATAGACTAGGATCAGAGAGAAGGGGAGGAGGACTTCCCCTATCAGTGGACTGAGGGAGGGTCTCAGCTGGGGAAGAGTCCCTTATCAAGGGACTGGGGGAGGGAGATATGAATTGAGAAGGGAGGAGGGAGGAGCTCACTAGGGATACAAAGTGAATAAACAGTAATTAATAAAAATAAAAATAAATAAAAAAAACATGAAGTACTTTGAGGATAGCAGTCTGTATGCTTATAGTTTTAGATGAAGGAGTACAGAAGACAAAAGATCTATTATTAATATGGAGACATACCACTACAGAAAGTCTTCCTGCACTGGAACAATAGGAAAATACCTGAGAGCATAACTCATTGGAAAGGGAGCCTGATCTGGGGTGCTCAGGAAAGGATTCTCCACTAAAACACAGCTTTAAATGGCAAGCTGGCAGGGTATAAAGTCCATTTATATCTTTCTTCAGTGGCACATATGCCAAAATTGGAATGATACAGAGATTTGCATAGCCTCTGTGCAAAATCAACTCATAAAAACCAGTAGCCTTTCTATATACAAAAGCAATAGCAGCAAACCCTTATTCTGAGAAGATCATGGAAGAACTTCAACTCACAGCAGCCTCAAAATATATCTAGGAATTAGACCTCCACAAAGAAAACTTATACTCTCTGAGTTGAAGATTACAGAAGATGCTAGAAGATGGAAAGGCCTCCTTTGCTAATGGATTGATAAAATTAATACTGTGAAAATGACCATCTTGTATGACTAATCATTGCAGTAAACTTGGCTGCATCTAGAATTATCAAAGACTCAAGCTGCTGGACATTCCTCTGAGGGATTTTCTAGTTCCTTTTCTCTCATTATTAGTTTTTGAGACAAATAGGGTCTCACATGTACCCCTTTGCACTCCTGTCTGGCCTGGAACTCAGTATGTAGAGCAAGCTGCCCTCAAAGTCCCTGCTTCTGCCTTACTGCTGCACTTAAAGGAGTGCACCACCCTTTCCTGCTGTGGGATTTCCTTAATTAAATTAAGGAATAACTGCTCGAAATCTGGACCACACCTTCTAGTAGGTCATAAACCTACTAGAATATGAAAGGATATAAAATAAGAAAACATAGCCTTGCCTTTTTTGCCTATGTTTACCTTTGCTCTCACAGTCAAGTCTGTCTACCCTGGCACTATAGCTGCCAGATTTCTTCAGAAGACCAGTTTCTTCAGAATTCCAACATAGATTGAAGACCAGTAGCTCTTCATGAATTCTTCAGAATTCCAGAGCTAGATTGAGACTGATGAGGCATCCAGATTCAGAGCATACAATTGATAGAGACCCAGACACAAGAAATTTCAAAGAAAATTTCATGGTTTCCACTACTAATGGTTTAATATCCACCTAGCCCGAAAGAGAGCACCAAAAACCATTGCTACTCTAGAAAGGCAAACACATCCACTGTCTTATTTATCAGAATTGAAAAGCCTCACAATACCATGCACCTTCAAAAAGTGTAAGGAAAGATGTGTTTGTTGGAAGGAAGCCATGGCACAAAAATCATGGTCTGGAACTCTACTAGACCATGACTGAGAAAAGAAAGAATTACTATAATAGAAAGGGGAAGATATTAAAAAGATTTAGAATATTAGTAAATGATAGCTGTCATTGACATGGATTCTATCTGGAATTATATATTTGTGAATCAGCTAAAGTTGAAAGTTTGAATAAGAGCAGACAGGCATATGAATATTGGGGGTTGGTCTGGTGCTATGCATGCAAATGCTAAATTACTGGCCCCTAAGACTGCAGTTGAACAAAGTACATATTCAAGTGCATTGGTCAAGTGCACTGGTCTTTGCTCTACCTAATTTAAAGTTAATTGTTTAATAAAGTTGCTGAAGCTTGTAACTGGGCAGAAGAGAAGTAAGTAGAGCTTAGGTTCCCGGGCTTGGGGTCAGAGAGGGACCATAATGAGGGTGGAGAGAAGAAGCAGAAGGTGTAGCAGGAGGAGAGGAAGCCAGAGAGAAGGAAGTTGCCATGGGGCAATATGGACCATGAGTATTGGCCATAAAGGCTGTTCAGTTAGAACTGAAGCAGCCCAGACAGGAATGATTGTGCCAAGTAACATAGGGTGTGTAGCTGGGAAATGGCAAAATAGCAGGTCCATGCCTGCCCAGTTACTGTGCTTTAAAGCTTTTATAATTACAAGAGATCTCTGTATTGGTTGTTTGAAAACTAGACAGGATGGAGAAGCCCTCTAGAGTCTAATACCCAAATTCTACAACATATGAGCTCATTAGTAGCAGATAAGTAATACATATTCAGTGAGTGAGTGACATGCCAGGTATTGAATTCCATGAGTAAATAGTTGCTAAGAAACTATTAGAAATGGCTGCTATCCAGAAAATTACAACACAGCACAGCAAAGCTACATTAGTGCCTCATATAAAATAAGGTGGAAGAGATATGTACAGTTTTGCTAGGGCACTGTTTAAGTTTTCTCTGGGATTG
The DNA here is from genome assembly GCA_010120015.1 of Rhombomys opimus. Classification (NCBI taxonomy): domain Eukaryota; kingdom Metazoa; phylum Chordata; class Mammalia; order Rodentia; family Muridae; genus Rhombomys; species Rhombomys opimus. The sequence goes on from REGO01000902.1 coordinate 389,113, forward strand.
AAACACTCTTTCTGGTAAGGAAGCTCTTAAATCAGAAGGTTAACAATGCAAAATAGCTTCAGTAAGCTCCTGAAATTGAGCAGATTTACTAGGCCCCTCCCTGCCCAAGTAAACAAGTCAAGCTACCTAAAGTTATTGTTCAATAAAACAAACCAGGACAAGACACTTCTCAGACAAACCAAACTGCAAAAAAGACTCTAAGACCAGACCAGCTTCCCTGAAGAAGCAAAAATGAGCAGATCTGCCTGGAAGAGGTTTAGACAAGAGTTACTTGGAAGGAACCCTCTCCAACTGATTGAGCTGCCTACAGGCACTGGCAGTGTGGTCCAAGTTCCAAGGCTTTGTAAACTGCCATCCATGCCGGGGTGGGTTTTGGTGATGCAGCTTTCATTGAGTCACATACACATAACATGATTAGTGCCTGAACAGGGAGATGGCAGAACCAGAGATGAGTTGGGAAGGAGTGTGGCAATGGTCCTGGCTATGGCTAGCAAGGCATGAAGCTCAGGCTGACAAGCCTGAAGAGTGAGCATCCAGGGAGGAAATTCTGATAGAGTTGTCCTTTCCTATACAGTAGAGAATGATGTGCCTTTATGCTATGGGAGTGGTTGCATGTTTCTCCCTATGGGTAGTGAGATGTACAAGTAAGGGTGAGCCATCAAGACTAGCAGTTCTGTAGGAGGAATCGCAGGTAACGCTCTTCCTCCCTGTGGTATGGAGTGTGGTCCATCAGAGATGCCCTGAAAACAATTCAAGGCTTAGAGTAAATTTTGAAGTCTTTGAGATTAGTCTAGTAGGAATTGTTCTCAAACAGAACCAGAGGCTGCTTGGACACTGCTGTGTGTAGTTACAAAAGTATCTGAGGGCAGGAAGGCTGCCAAGCAATTCATAAAGAGAGGAAAGTGAGGTAGCATCCCCCATGTTAGCCTCAAGTTTGGCAAATGGATTAGATGAAGAAGATGAGCTGGAGGGTGCCGGCCTGCTGTTTCTTATGGCCCCAGGTCTAGAGAGAAATGAGAGGATAAGCAGGAGCCATGCCCCAAAGCCCTTCTTTGGATCCAGAACTTGGAACCCATGGAAGATTCAGAAAATGATGAGGAGGAAAATGTGGTAGAAGATACCACTCAAATCTGACCTTTAGTAAAAAAACTTAGACTCTGTGATCCAGTGGGCAAACAGGGACGTTACAATGGTACCATACAAGGAACTAGGGTAATTAGTAAATATTTAGCACTTCAACTGCTGGAATTAATGAAGGCTTTTAAACAAGCAATAAAAAAAAGTCGGTCACATCATGGCTTTTGAGACTATGAGACATGGAAGCAGATAAAATCTGACTGACTGCCTTGGAGGCAGAAAACAAAACAACAACAACAAAATGAGTAAAGTAACTACCTACCCCTTCCTAAGGCAAAGGTTGCATAAGTTGCAACAGTAGGAAAGGAAAGTCTTCTCATGATGATGAGGCATATCAGAGCTCTGGGGAACATTTGGTTGTCTCTATCTGAAGTCTCTGCGTATATCCAGGAATGATAAACAATAGAGGAAACACAAATATTTGAACCGCAGTTCATTGGGTCAGAATGAACCATTTTCATAGGAGCATTAAATAAAAGGTTGATCCAGCAGGAGCAGGGACCTCAAGGCTGCTATGGAGCTTTAGTGGCTTTGCTAAGCTCTTAGGTGGAGTAACATATTTTTTTTCTTTTTTATTAATTATTTTATTTTTATTAATTACAGTTCATTCACTTTGTATCCCTCCTGTACCTCCCTCCCTCCTTCCCTCCCATTCCCATCCTCCCTCTTCCCCACCCCTGTCCTTTTCCCAGTCCACTGAAAAGGGAGGTCCTCCTCCCCTTTCCTCTGATCCTAGTCTATCAGGACTCAACAGGAGTGGCTGCATTGTCTTCCTCTGTGGCTTGATAAGGCTGCTCCCCCCTCAGAGGGAAGTGATCAAAGTGCAGGCCAATTAGTTCATGTCAGAGACAGTCCTTGTCCCCATTACTATGGAGGCCAACTGGATACTGAACTGCCACAGGCTACCTCTGTGCAGGGGTTCCAGTCCATCTCCATGAGTGGTCCATGGCTGGAGTATCAGTTTCAGAAAAGACCCCTATGCCCAGACTTTTAGGATCTGTCACTGTCCTTGTGGAACTCCTGTCCTCTCCAGGTCTTACTATCTCCCACTTCTTTCATAAGATTCCCTGTACTCTGCCCAAAGTTTGGGTATGTGTCTCAACATCTTCCTCAATACCCTGCAGGGTAGAGCCTTTCAGAGGCCCTCTGTGGTAGGCTCCTGTCCTGTTCCATGTTTTCTCCATCCTTCGATGTCCATACTCTTTGCCTTTCTGAATGGGGATTGAGCATCTTAGCCAGCGTCTTCCTTCCTGATTAGCTTCCTTAGGTGTACAGATTTTAGTATGTTTATCCTATATTATATGTCTAGTATCCACTTATGAGTGAGTATATACCCTGAGATTTCACCTTACACCCACCCATCAGAATGGCTAAGATGAATAACTCAAGTGACTACACGTGCTGGAGAGGTTGTGGAGAGAGGGGAATCCTTCTCCACTGCTGGTGGAAAAGTAATCTTATACAACCACTTTGGAAATCAATCTGACATCTGACACTTTCTCAGACAATTAAAAATAGCACTTCCTCAAGATCCAGCTATACCACTCCTAGGCATATACCCCAAAGAGTCTCAAGTATACAACAAGGACATCTGCTCAACCATGTTTGAAGTAGCTTTATTTGTAATCACCAGAAGCTGGAAACAGCCCAGAGGCCCCTCAGTTGAGGAATGGATACAGAAATTGTGGTACATCTACACAATGGAATATCACTCAGCAATAAAAAAACAAAAAAATCATGAAATGTGTAGGTAAATGGTGGGAACTGGAAAAGATCATCCTGAGTGAGCTGTCCCAGAAGCAGAAAGAACAACATCTTTATAAAGTAGGAAAGGCTTTGGTACATCTCAGTGACTTAGACCAGTGACCATAAAGAGTCCATGATGTGACAGTTCAGTCTTGAGGAAATAAGAAAATGGGAAAGCAGAGGAGGAGGTCTGTATGTGTTACCTGAAAACAAACATGACATGATTTGTGTAGAAATGGAGTTCCTAAGGGGTGTGGGGGTTGATTGAAAGCCATTTTATGTGCTAAGGAGCTTCTTCAAGGCTTCAATGCCTGAGGAGCAACTCACAGAAGACATCCTTGATAGAACAATACAGATAAAGACATCAAACCCATTCCAGGGGTGGATAGCATCAAGCCTGATGGTATGGGTCCACTTAAATCCAACATAACTCAAACTATGTCAATGCAGATGACAAAAATTTATTGTAATCAAGCTGCTGCTGATCAATCATGGAGGCTCACTCAAGAGCGGAGCCAGGACAATGAAGAGATAGTATGCAGCATATTTAAAGGATGAAACCATAAAGCAAGGGGGATGTGGTGTAACATTGTCCAATCATAGTTTGACATAAGTGTGTGAGCAGTGGAGTTGTGATCAATCAGGTTAGGACTAGGTTCCTACCCAGGCCTGGGTACATGAACTTAACTTGACTCTGCCAGGAAGATGGAGAAGTCTTTGAAATGGCTGAACTCAGATAATTACCTTCTTACAAATTGTCCCTGAGATGTCTGGACTCAGACAACTGTTTCCTTACAACAGAAGCTGTTCAGCTATTGGGAGATCCCCAGATCCTCTAGGGTCTGGGACCTTGAAGTTAGTTTCTCCCTGTGATTAGTTGGAGTCTGAAAACGAAATGGTAGTACTTAGCCAAATAAGTTCCTCTTGCTTGTTCCCAACACTGAGACTACACAGGGTACATCTCTCTCCAGAAAAAGGTTATGCTAGCAATCTAGGGTGTTTCCTAGCTAGGGTATGGGGAATGGAGATACAACATCGATGGCTGCAGCCACAGTGCCAACCCAGGGACTCTCAGATTCAGGGAGCCTGCAAGTACAGCAGGAGAAAACAGGGCCTCAATGCCCTCAGGGAATTCTGAACAGATTAAGTAAATCTGAACAGATTAAGTTGGGCCCTCTGAGTTCACTGGACATGGAGAAATGTAAGGAGGCTCTGTGCGGGAGAGCTGGGATGTGGAAATGTAATGGGACAGAGAAAATAACTGATGATTTCAGAGAACAAGTTTAGCACCTCCTACCCACGCTTTGTAAGTTGTCACCCAGGCTGCAGTTGGTTTTGGAGATGTAACTGTCTTCGAGTCATTTCTGCTACCGTAATTGACTTTTCCACAATATTCCTCTAAGCAACCCCAATAAAACTCATTGGTTTAACAAGTTGGACTTTGATGGTATCTGTAGTACCTTGGTCTGTCATGGGATCCCAATCTAGGGTCAGCAGACATGTGTGCTGTGTCTCCCCAAGAAGAGTTTTACTACACAACACATACACAATGCAGTAATCAGGACTTAAAGGAACCAAAATCTGTCTCTCAGTTCTTAGTCACGTATCCATCTACCACCTGGAGATCAGGCCTCAGTTGTTTCATCAGCATTTCATGTTCAGCATGTTCCGAACCAAACTTTTTATTTATATCTCTCTTTCTTTTCTTCCTATATGTTCCTGTTCCTGCATTTATTATTGTGACCAACTACCTCATTCACTTCCTAAGTTGGAAAATGCAGAAATTGCACATAGGTCCCACACCCTTATAGTAGTCCAAACTAATCAGTCAATAGTGACTGAAAATCCCACCACAGTATGGCCTCTTCATTTTGTCCTCTCATTGGTCCTAATGCTAGCCACTTGCTTTTGCAGGAACAGCCATTACAGAGCCTCCTGGTAGGTATTTCCGAAACCATTGTTTCCCTTCTCTAACCCCAAACCCTGTTTTTGTTATGAGGCAATAGGCAATAGTTTGGGCTATTGTTGCTGAAAGGTATGGTAGTATCTTAACCAAACATTAGAAGTGTGCTGACCCCTGCTCAACTCTAGAAAGGACATCAATCATCATCCTTAGGACAAATCTTCCATGGTTTTCTTGTTCACAGTTCCTGAGGAGAAAACTCCAAAGAGCACAGCCCCTTGGGGACTGTGTTGGTGCTGCCCCTCCCATCTCTTCTGAACTTCACCCTCTAGGTAGAATGGTGTTATATGTCTGTGCTGTTTTTACTTCCCTCCCATTTCTTTCCCTGGCAATATCCTCCTAATTATATTTCTAGTTTCTGCTCAAATATGAGGGTCTTCTGTCCCAGCAGAGTTCATTACTGTTTCCAGAATTCTATGCCAGACTCAGTTTGGGGCTTGGTTGCTTTCTGTTGTAATTATCACCTTAAAAACAGATTCTTAATGTTGACGTTGCTTATAGCATTTAACTCAAGTGCTGTCAAATGTCTGGTGAAAATAAATAATAAGTACATAATGATAAAGTATGGGATTGACAGTGGCCAGAGAAGGGTGGAGAAAAGCGAAGATACTTCTTTTAGATGATAATGATGCTGATGTTGATGATGCTGGTGCTGCTGCTGCTGCTGGTGCTGCTGCTGTCTTAGTCAAAGCAGGGGCCAGCACACTGTAAACATTTTGTTGGAACACAACCACGCCCTTCATTACAGACTGCCTACAGTCCCTGCCCTCTAGAGGCTTAGGCAGGATATAGGCAAGAGTTTGAGGATAGTGTTGGCTATATAGCATTTAAAAATAAGGAAACAAAATGAAGGAGTAATATTTAATTCTCATACTCACGATGAAAGACTAGCTACAGAGCTGAGGTTTTTTTATAGTTTCTTTATGATCCACTTTTGTCCTCTAATCATGAGATTGTTCATTTTTCACACTGTCTTAGGTTGAATGGGGAAGAGGGTCTATGCAATGTCTTGAAGGATAACCCTCACTGAAATAGAGTGAGGGGTTCAGGCCAAGCTTTGATAGCAAGGAAGCTGGGATGTTTGAGCAGCAACTGCAGAGCTTACGGTTAGATGCAGAGCAATTAAACAAGGTCAGACCAGCACACCAACTGTGTCCTCCCTATTGACTTAGCCACTTCGTGTGACAGAAAATGCTGGTCGCTTTGAGAGATACACCGGCCTCCTAGTGCAAGCCTACACCCAACTCATCAGTAATACACACAGATGTTGTCACAAGCCAAATTCTTAGCTCTCTTCTTGCCAAATCACAGTACTGCCAGTGGTGATGTGCTTTTAGTGGCATTCATAAGAAAATGGAAGTATAATGAATAATAAATGAAATTTTCTGTAACTGGGGGTTAATCTATAACTGTGGGTTATAAGTGCTCACTAACCTTTGAACTTTAAAACTAAACACCGAGTTCCCAAAGTAAATAGGGCGAATTGTGTCGCATAGAGGAATCATGAAGATTTATAATATCCTGAAACTCTTGTTCTTTTCCAATCCCTTTCTTTTTACAATAAAGTTCACCACAGCTTCAGGGCTAGCTCCTTTTCTGAAGCCAGCCTGTGTACTGGGGCACCAGAAGAGATTTTCCTCAGCATTGGGTTGCTCCCCAGCCCAAGTTAAACCTCCAAACTTCTGGTTTCTTATAACTTACAAAACTTTAGCTTCATGAAGTAAGTTTTAAGGAATCCAGTTTATCTCCATGTACTGAAAGAATCTTTACAAATAGAGAGAAACTGCATTTACTGCCAACATTCTGGCTCTGCGTAGGTTCTGATGGAGTTTCTTTGTTTCTTTGGAAAACCTTTCGCCCTCAGACCAGCTGCTAAAGTTGAACACCACAAACGTTCCTTTCAAAGCAATTCTGAAAAACCATATGCTGGAATCCAAAATTCTTTACACACATGATCAGAGCCCCACATCTTAATAGCCATATAACTCTATAAAGACTTATCCCTGATTTCTCTGATAGATCATCACCACAGAAAGAAGGGAAGGACCTCATGAAAGCATTCCACCTGTATTGCTGGCAGATGACTTATAAATGTCGCACAGACGCTGACATGGCCTACTACTGGCTCATAGAAGAAGCATTAAACAAACGGCTGGACATCTGCTGGTAAATACACAGCAAACAAAAAATGCAATCCAGAGCCAAACATGTGCACAGTGTGGGCCCCATCCCTGCCCATAAACCAAGCAGTGTGTTCTGCTAATCATTAGCAGAGTTATTGATTTTAGATGTTTATCACACAGCTATAATTTTGTCAGAGAGTAGACCACATAAGTTGTTCTTTTTCTGGTTGTTTCATTTTGTCTTATTCCAAGAGTCCGTAAATTGACGACCGGGACAAAAATTATAATTGACATCATCTGTGGGAAATATTTCATAAAACAACAGGCCCAGATGTAGGATTAAAGCCATGTGGTAGTAAAATACCCCACTGAAAAGGGGCCAGGTTCCATGATTTCTTATGAAAACAGATGTGCTCTTACTCCCTCTGCTTGTTTTTCAATGCTTAAAAAAACCCAAATTCTCTCTCTCTCTCTCTCTCTCTCTCTCTCTCTCTCTCTCTCCATTGCACTAGAGAGAGTTGGTAAATGGATTACAGATGGAGACTTGTACTTCAAAATCCTGACTGTCACAAGCTCTGAAATAAAGTAAATGAAACATTTGGGGAAATTACATTGAACTATGGTAAAGGTAATGGGGATTAGGCAAACATGTTTGCTTGGTATATGTCTAGCATCTTTGGCATGACCATATGAACCCCTGAATAATGCAAGCTGGGGCCAAAGCATAGGAAGTAATTCAACATGCGTTCATGGACGCCAAAATGACTGAAGCTGACTTCTGAAAAGCTTGCTTCTTAGGCAGGGAGCTTTTATCTTTGTAGCTTGGAGCAGGTGGTAGATGGCTTTCTGAGTGTCGTCTGTCTCCCTTGAGGTGAGATTTCTGCATAAGGATGTGGCAGACAGAAGAGCTCAACATATGCATCTTCTATCAGTTCAAATTCCTTTTAGTTACATGGTTACTCTACAATTTCCCCTTAGGCAATGTTGGTGGCTATAAGAGCGAAAGGCTAGGCCACAGACACGGGAGGTGTTGTTTGACAGGTCATCTGTAAGTGGATGAGGAAACGTGCAAAACCATGTTGCTGACCAAACGCCTCTGTGGCACATGGAGTTCACTGCAGAATCGCTGAGTACAATTAATTAATTCCTGAGCCTTCACCCCAGAAACATGCTGAGATAGCTCAACCTTAGGAGACGATAATAAGGCACAATGAAAGCTAAATTCCCATCATGAGTCATGGCTCAACGTTCAGCATTGTTGCTTTGCCTTCTGACTCTGTCCTTTCAGCCATTCAAACACCGACACAAAAGTGAATGAATTTGTTTTATAACCCGAAAATTCTCCAATCAACCACCTGCCACACACACACATTCTCACACACACTACTGCCTTGCCTGTACTATTTCTACAGTGTTTCTTCTTGGAGCTGAATGAGAACCAAAGCTTTAAACATCTGCTGGAATCCAAAGGACCCAAATATTAATGCCTTCTCTTTAGCATCTTCCCTTGTTATGGTTTGGATCTGAAATGTATTCCATAGGTTCCTGTGTTTTGTGTGTGTGTGTATGTGTGCGCGTGCGCGCGCGCACGCGCGCACGCACTCGCGCTTGCATATTTCTGTATGCAGGCCTGTGGATACCAAGAGTTGAACTTCCTAGAACAGATTGTTGTGAACCACCATGTAGGTACTGAGAACAGGATCTGATCCTCTGCAAGAGCAGTACATGCCTTTAATAGCGGAGCCATCCTCTCTTCAGTCCCAGACTCATATTTTGATGTGTATCTGGCCCCTGGTAGAATTGTTTGGGGAGGTTATGGAACCTGTGGGAAGGAGGGCTCAGCTGGCAGACTGATACTGCTGGGAGCAAGCCTTGAGAGGGGTGTGCTCAAGTTACAGGGCAGCACTAGTGGCTTTACACCGCTCCTGCTACCACAGATGGGAGCTGCCTCCATGGCCTTTCCTTCCCAGCCTTGATAGGCTGAAATCACCTCAAACTAGAAATCAGAAGAAATAAACAAAAACAAAAACAAAACAAAACAACAACAACAAAAAAAACCCTTCCTCCATTAAGTGGTTTCTGCTAGGTGTTTCAATGCAGTAGCATGAAAAGTAACTAATTGATCCCTAGTCCTGGTTCCCTGAAAGCCCAGCTCCAGGCAATGATCTCTCTTCTGAAAGAGTCCACCGAACAGGGTCAGACAAAGAGGAGCTCTAGAGCGAGCTTGAAGGCCCTCGGGAAAACACAATGATTATTATTCTCCTCAGCCCAGTTTTGTGAGTTTTTTTGTGAGTTCCTTTGCTTATATGTTATAAGAATAAAAGCTGCAAAATTGAATGATAGATCTCTTCCAAAGTAAGTCTGAAGGGTGGAGAGAAAAATAACCAAACAACCCAATCACTTGTGCGCTGCTGTCATAGCAGACACACAATGGGCTGTTACATTTCAAGGGTATTCAGCCGTAACAGAAGCGTGTGAGGGAGCAGTTCTAGACTTCACAAATCAAGATATCACAGCTCAGAAAGGTTAGGTTGCTTCCTGGATGGCACACGCCCGAACCTCGCTCCACTCTGCTTTATTCCAGATTCCCATTCTGATTGACACTGCCCGACTCCTTCACTCTGGTAACCTGTTAATGCAGCCCCAAGAAAGGGAATTGTCCAGAAACCTAGACTCGTGTAGCTACGAAGGATGACTGCTTTTGGTGGTGCTGGGAGATAATAATGAATGTCTTATAGCCTGTGTTGAATTTACATTGGAATCTTAATTTTATTGTGGTAAATATGTATAATGCTAAGTGCGGCATGCTAACCACTTTTAATGGAACAGCTCAGCTCAGTTCAGTTACTGTCACTGTGTTCTGTAGACATCACCCTACACAGAAATTATGTTTCTAGTGAGAAATAAGTCACTGATCACCACTCGTTTCAACCTGTTACCCTCCAGTTTTCTTTCTTTCCCCAGGACCTTGTTTACAGAGCATGATGGCATCTGTGATTGTATATCTAGCTCTTCTTAATTGGCATGGTATCTTTAAGGCTCTGTGTTGGAGGCATGTCCAGAATTCATTTATTTTTATGATTGAGTACTATTTAGCATAGACACTGTGTTTTTGTCCCTTCTTCTGCTGGTGGACATGAGTTTTCTGTCTGGATGGTTATATGCTGATTTGACATTGATGCATGGTTTCTGTCCTGGTTCCTCTTTTCAATTATTTACCTGTGAATGAAGTTGGAAGGTCACATGTGAACTGAGACACATCTGAAAGTTTGCCCACAGTGGTCGCTGCAGTCGCTTTCCCTCACAGATATGCAAGGGTTCTCATCTCTCCATGCCTCTCTACCGCCTGCGAGCTCCTCCGTTGGGCATCATATTATTACTACCCTTGGGTGTCTAGTGGTCCCCCATTCCATTTTTTATTTTCATTTCTGTAATAACAGTGATGCAAAGCCTTGGGGAAGTCAATTTCAGTGCTTTGTCCCCTTCTTTATTGCAATCTGTGGTTACCATCGCTATTACAGCAATGCTTGGGATCGAACCCTGGTTTTTGAACACGTTAGGAATGCAGCCTACCTCTGAACATCTCTAATCATGAGCATTTTTCCCCAATTGGACTTTTTTAATTGAGTAGCAAGAATTATTATATATTTTGAATGTTAAAGACTTTTTAAGTATCTGACTTTCAAGTAGATTTTCTATTTCTTTAGACTGACTTTTAATTTTCTTTATATTGTCCTTTGACTTACCAAATTTGAAAAAGTTCAGCTCATCTTTTTTGTTCCTCTTCTGTTATGTATAAAAATTCATTCTTAAGTTCAATTTCAGATTTTCTCTTAAGATTTTTATGATTTTTAGCTTTTGTGTACAGCCTTCTAATTCATTTTTTTAGTCCCAATTTGTATCTACAATGAGACACGAGTCCAAGTTAATTCTTTTCCTTCAGCTTCTTTAGCACTAATTGTTGACAACACTATGCTACACTTTGATCCAGTTCCCAGCATCTGAGGACTAATGTAGGGGCTGAGAATAAAAGCTGGTAGGTATGATTTCTTCATCCACTCAACATGCTAGTTAATATTTCATATAATGACTACATAACTTGATAACAATTTTATTCAAACACAAAATCTTACTTATTATTCTCCTCTAAAAAACACTGGCAAATTTAGAAATCATCGAATTGCAGGGACACTGAATTTGTGTAGTCATAAACGATTGATTCCTAGGGAGTTAAAAATGAGAAAAATGTCTCTAATGGGGACCGGAGGTAATCTTCTGTTAACATATATGGACATAAACGTCTTTGTGAAGTGACTGGCTGGGACCTCAGTGTCGAGCAGAAGGATGGAGAACATATTTTAGGGATGTGGCTTCAAATAAGAAGAGCCTTGCCAGTCATGCATGGTCTCCAGTTCCTAGCTCACAGGACAATATAAAATTGGTCCTGCCTTGAACCAGCTTCATGCTCTTGTGAATAGCAGAGAAAGATATTGAGCAGTGGATAAGCCATTAAATTTTTAGTTGCCACAGTGAATAAAAGAACCATGACAGTCTTGCCAGGGGGAATGAAGGAGGGATATCACCCAGTCTAAGTGGGAGATAAGGGGAAAAGTCACAATTCATTGATGGTATCTATACCATGTCAACAGCATCCAGCAGAGAATCAAAATGAACAGATGAAGCAGGATCTGAAACCAGGAATGGAAAAGTACTTTGCAGGATCATTTTAGGGCTATGATCACTCAGATCTGGAAGACAGAGATTCAATACCCCACATCTGGTGATGAAGGTTTGGTTTTCTCTACAACTGGCTGAGACTCACAGGCATTTGATCCCAGGAATGAAGGGCATTGCTGATGGCCAGAGAAAAGGAGGCCAGAAACACTTGGTTCCCTGAGCTGTACCAACACCTTAGCCTCTGTCTGCCTGTAAAGAAGGGCAGGTAAAAGCTTTTAGTTACAAAGTCAGCTTGACGTTATATTTATAGCTTTTATTTTCTTAGAGTTAGTGGTTTCAGAATTGTCTGACAAGTGTATAAAACCTAAACCAAGAAGTGTACTTCAATTCAGTCTAAAGACAATTTATTTCAGGAGACCGAGCCACAGAAAGGTTCAAGTTTTACCCGTGGTCTCATGATCATCCCCCACGACATAAATTTTCAACAAAGAAGAAGAGTTTAGCTTCCAAAACAAGATATTCTATTCTGCTTATTGTCTGGGTCAAATCGGCAGTAATTTTGGGAATTAATACAACTTTTAGAACTACAAAGAACAGTTGAATATATTACAAGAAGAAAGACTTCCAGTGCAGGAAGTGACAACACCAGTATCTTTAAGTCTCACTGAATGTATTTAAGTCAGTGAGACATAGTGAGAGAGTCAGACTTCCTACCTTCCTGTCTCTCATGCTCAGTAAACCCGGATCTTTGAAGACCGGTATTTATGTGACTTTCTTCTCCTGAAGTTTCCTTCAGAAGCTGAAATGTCAGCTTCAGAACTCTGAAAGACACTTGCAGTTGTACGGAGCCTCACTTGTAAGGTGATCTGATGAAATTCATACGGTCTCTGAAGCCCATTGTTGCAAAGGGCCTTAAACACTGTGTGCTTACTGGATTCAGTCCTCAATCAAACACCGATGACAAAGGAACATGTAGAGAGGTGGGGATGCTTTGAGCCCTTTGTTTCAGATTGCAATAGGAAGTGAAATCAGAAGAAATACTTTTCTTTCTCTTCACAATAGCTAAAACAATAAATATTGCTGGGAGAAGGGCTTGGCTTGGCTTCCTAGCTCTTCTGAAATCTCTTTGCTCACGTGTCCAATAGAGCCATTCACGTTTGTCCCTTTATCTCATTGTTTACCAACTAAGATTACCTCTCAGTTGCCTCTGCAGGTCCTCCAGAATATTTCAGTCA
>REGO01000902.1:402022-463289 GCA_010120015.1 Rhombomys opimus
TCTCTCTCTCTCTCTCTCTCTCTCTCACGCACATACACACACACACACACACAAAGAGAGAGAGACAGAGAGACAGAGAAAAAGAGTTAGAGAGATTCTATTAAACTAGCACAGATGAGTCATTAAGACAGAGATTCAGAGAGAGAGAAACAAAGACAGACAGAAACAGCAAAGACGGTGACAGAGAGAGACAGGTAGAATCTATGCAAACTAGTACAGATGAGTCATTAGGACATAGTTAGAAATTCGGACCCAGAACTACTTCCTACCTTCCTACCATCTCTGGTTCTTAGTAGACCTGGATCTTTGAAGACTGCACAGTCTCACAGAATAGCTCTGTGTTCTTTGGTGACATTTTCACAGGATTTGTGTCCTCTAAGTGATCCAACTTACAATTCTTCAAATACCTTGTAGGCCTGATAAATCTTCCTTTATTTTCTTCCTCTAGTCAAGTGTCTTGCTGTGTAAAGTCATGCCCACACTGGCCAGCAGTCCTTGCTAAACTCCAGTCCACCGAAGACTTAAAAAAGACACATTATTTTGTCATGGTTTTCTACCCATTTTATCCACATTTAAGGGTTTATGATAAACAAAGACTTACATGCCCATAAATAGTAACTTTCTTTCTAATCTCTAAACTCCTCTGCCGTACCATCTAAAATATAGAACATGTATAGTTTGGTAAGTGGTACAAATCAATGGAAATATTATGGGAGTCTCAAACATTCCACAAAATGAAAAACTTTAAGATATCAGCAGCATCGTGCCATCTCTGGGATAATTCTGGGCTGACCGAGTTAGCCACTTTTGAGAGGGTGAGCCGAATAAGGAAGGAACCTTTACAAGAAAGACTCGGAGTGGAAGCTGAAGAGACGGAGCTCAGGATTGATTCTGAAGAGTTGACAAGAGAAATAGGGATGGCTGGCTGGGTTTTCATGGTCTGTTCTCCCCAAGTCCACTTTCCTAAGTGCCTCTTTTTTAATGGAATTAGAATGCCAGCATTCTATCCAAATCTACTGGATAGTGTGGCATTCAGCTTGCCCACATTAAGCATACTGTTAATTTCGGGCTCACCAGTGCCCTCTATTTGAACTGAGGTTGGACACAGACCCATTCCAAATGCATGGGGACTTCACGAGTTTTACTGTTTTGGCAAAAGGTAAGTGTCAGTCTTTCTTTTAATACGGCTGTATGGTTCAGTTCCCATAGTAACTGAGTATGAAAATTCTATCATCATCTAAGTTGAAAGTCAGCTGTGCACATGGTCCATAGTTCCAGCAGACCATTTAGATGAACAGGAGCCAACATAGACATTCAAATCCCCTTACAAGCTGCCCATCACCTTCTCCAGCAAAGCAGTCTCATCTCTGGGATAAAAAGAAAATCGATTTTGCAGAAAAATAGGAAAGGTTAACAACCAAATGTATTCTATAGAAGAGCAAGCCAGAGAGCTGCACAGCTACAAAATAACCTTCCAAAAGAGCCTTATCAAGGGGTGGACTGACTGAACTTTCTTTATTTAGAAAGGAAAAGAACGATGAGGGGGCAAACAAAAGTTCTACTGCTTCATAAGTAGTAAACATAGCCTTTTCATCATTATCTCTATCTGTATTGATAATAGTAAGTCTGCCTAGTTCCAAAAATTAGGGTTCCTCGAACAAATCTAATTAGAGCAAATCTTCCCAAGGTTTAACTGGGAATGGTTTACTAACATTTCTCCCACGATCCAGATGATCTTTGCATGCTTAATTTCATCAGTCATCGCACGGGAACTTGCTGAACCCTGATGAAAAAGAACCAAGCATGTTGTACACAGACAATTTTGCTGGGGGCTGTTAATTATTGTGTTTTTCTTTACTTCCTCTGTCTATGTGACAAATACCAAAGTGAACTAATGAATATCACTTATAGTTACTCAAGGGAGGATAATGAAAGAAAAAAAATTCAACCAACCTTTTAGTAAACAAGAATCCCAGAAGGAAATAATGCTTGCAGAGTATTTTAAGATTTTGTTTTAAGAGTGTATGTTTGTGTGTGTGTGTACATGTGTGTACAGGTGTGTACCTGTGGAACCCAGAGGAAGGCATTAGATATCCTAGAGTCGCAGTCATAGGCCACTGCGAGCCACCCAGTGTGGGTACCGGGAACCAAACTTAAATCCTCTACAAGAGCAGCAAAAGTTGTTAAAGTGCTGAGCGTCTCCCTACTCTAATATGTACAGAAAATTTAAATTAAAAAATATGTCCTCCATTTGAGTGAAGACCTCTTAACTTTTAAATCATAAACGAGAAAATAAAAACGGTAAATCATAAAGCAAAGTCCATATAGTTGTAAGTTTACAAAAGGAGATTTGACGTAGGTGCTTCTGAAAGACCTGCCCTGCGTAAGCTGTGCGGATAGCACAGGGGGACAGGAAGGCGCAGCAGTGGGCTGAGCAGGAAAGGCTTCCTTCCTTATGGAGGATCCAGCACCCGTCGGCCTGGAGTGGAAGCACAGGAAATTTACAACGCGGTGTGTCCTACTGTGTGCCACAGGTAGCACCCACACCCCGGGAAGTTTGCTGAGGGATGAAGGGTCTGACTTCCCAGAGCACTGTCAGCAAGTGAAGGCCTAGTGGAAAGGACCGTCCTATAATCCTGTTTGCTTTTCTTTGTTTTATTTTCTATTTTACTTTTATTTTATTATGTATATGTATTTATATAATAGGCATGCCTTTCGAGGAGGGCCCTGAGAGTGAGCCAGCGAGCAGCATTCCCTCATGGTCCCTGACTGAGTTCCTGTCCCAACTTCCTCAGTGATGCACTGTGAAAACTAAACAAAATCTTTCCGTTGGCAAGTGGCTTTTGGTCATGGTGTTTGTCAGGACAGAGAAGCAGATGAGATGCACAGTAAGAGATCCCCTTGGCCACTGATGGCGATTCAAACTGCAGCGTTATCAGGAGTTCACCTGGAGTACTGAGGCCATATCCGCTCCAGAACCACCGGTCCTGACATCCGCACCTCACCCTGTGCTTTACTGGTTACTAGAAGTACCCTCGTTGCTTAGGGTCTGTCTTGTTAAAAATAAACAGGAAAGAAAACAGAAACCTGTATGCAAAACCTTCTGACACACTCTCAAAGACATGCATGGGTGAACAACTCCCTTAGGGTGAATTCTTATTTGAATTTATTTTAGGCAACTTTGATGAATTCTTTCAACAAGCTGAAAATGGCAACAGACCTAGGAATAAGCACATTTTAGAAGTAAGTCTAGTGGCTGGTAGAAAAGAAAACACTTTTGGATCATATTTTTAGAATGTTGAAGGACTCACTTAGGTTCACTAACTTATCTGGTATTGTTGAACATAATTGACAATTATTAGACATTAATAAATAGCTTTAAGAATTATCATTATTTGGTAAACTATGTCTCTTCATCATTTTTCTCATCCTTTTCCATGTGGGAATTCATTCATAAATTAACAAGAAAGTCAGTCTGTCCCTTTACAGTTCATGTTTATGAATTTTAGTTTTAATCAGTGACTTTTCTCTTTCATGGTTAATGGGGACATTGAATTCTGAGGCCATGTTTTTTTTTTTTTAAATAAAAATAAAAAAAACTGGCCTTCATGTAATTTAGCTCAGTTCTAATATAATTACCCCCAGAGCGTTAAAGATCACATGAAGATTCTGTACCTCAAGAGTAATGCCAACTACAAGATCAGGTTGTGGACTATATTACTAGCAAACCTGTTTAAAACTGGGACCCAGAGGCTGTGATTCACAGTTATTAATGTGAATCACAGTTATTAAACTGTTAGCCACAGAAATCTACTCAAGATCCAGCCCCTCCTTCTTCTTTAAAGACTGACAAACAGGTTGTCCTGAGATTCCTGGGGTCTCAGCAAGAGTCGCCTCATTAGTCAGCTCACCCTCTATCCAGAAAATCCCAAAGAAATCTCAGAGCTATGGGAGGGTGTTCCCATTATTCAGAAGATTGACAGTGTTCTGGGGTCCCTGCAGCAGGATCTAGGTGAAAAGCATAAACACTTTAACAAATACTCTCCTGGCTTCCTTATCTAAAACATGTATATCATATATATATGTGTGTGTGTGTGTGTGTGTGTGTGTGTGTGCATATATACATACATATACATATACACACATATATATTATATACATGATATAATCTCATAGAAGTTCAACTTTAGAAATATTTACGCATGTTTTTTTTCCAACAATGTGTAAGCTGAATAAAATTAGTGGCAGCAATTATCAAGGCTCGTTTAGTGCGGACTTACTGATGGTCTTGATTTCATCATGCCGAAATCCTATACTGTGATTAATTTTCCATGGCTATAAATACTCTGAACTTCTCAATCTGACTGCTAGTACTCTGGGTAATGTAATCTCATCTGAAATCCATGATACATCAGTTGCCTTTCCTGCCTTTATTATCCATATTCTAACTCTCCTGAATTATAGCAGTTACTTATTAAATGTAAAGGTGTGCTCTTTGGCTCTATATGACTATTAATAAATGTCTGAGGCGGCCAAGTTGTAAAAATGAAAAGGGGTTTGCGGTTGTCACAGCTTCAGCGTTTGGGTTTTCAGCTATGATCAGGCTGGGTCTGTGGCAAGCTCCATATTGTGATCATCCTGTATGCAAAGCAAAACCACTTACCTCACAGCCTGGAAGCAAAGGAGAGAACAAAGCGAGGTCCCCTAATCTCTCTAGCTCCTCCCACTAAGCTCTCCCTCCTATAGAATTCACCATTTCTCTGCTAACACCACCATAGACACCATGCCTTAGCCATGGACTTTTGGCAGAAAACTGAGACCCTTAGCTTTGCTGTGAAGAAGCTTTGGGGATTTTCTGCCATCATTTCTGAAGTTTGCATCTATAGCTGTGTTTGGGACTGAGTCTAAATGTCTCCAAGCTGAACTTCATGGAACTTCTCTCTGATCCTCTCTCCTCAGTGTCGTATTGGCTGGGAACGCAATTCTCAATCACTTGACATGTCATCTCACACATTCTTGGCTTGTTCCTGTGAAAAAGGAGCAAAGAAAGGGCTGGGGAGCTGATTCAGGAGGTCAAATGCCTGATGCATACTTGTGCCTGACAGATGTGGTACTTGCCTGTAACCCTAATTTCCAGAAAGTAAATACAGGATCAGGGTTAGGTTTTGAGGGGAGACCCTACTCCAATATATACGGTGAATAGCAATTAAGGACAGTACTAGATGTTGTCTTTCCTCCTCAACATGCATATACACACGTGCACACACACTCATAGAAATATGCATACACATGTGTGGCCTACTTCATCCCGTGCACAGGAAAGAAAAAATGTAAAGCCGCAAGGTTGGCCAGGATGCAGTACAATTAGAACTTCTGTTCGGATCAGATGAATGGGGGGAGGTCCCCCCCTATCAGTGGACTTGGAAAGGGGCACAGTGGTGATGAGGGAGGGAGGGAGGGACTGGGAGGGAATGAGGGTTAGGGGCACGGCTGGGATACAGAATTAATAAAATGTAACTGATAAATAAAAAAAAAATGGAGACTTAAAAGAAAAAAAAAAAAAAGCTCAAAGACACTAGTGCTGGCCAGTCAGCCCCCACTCTCCTCAGATGTTCAAGTGGATGACCCGTCAGGGCCTTTCCCTGAAGCCTTTACATTTTCTAAATTGCAGGCCTTCCCTTTGATTTTTCCATGGCTATGGGTGGTGTCCTTTCAAGGTGAAAACCAGGGCATTGCTTATGCTAGGCAAAGTCTGTACCACCATGTCACATGCCCAGCCATGGCTGTTTGGCCTGCACATCGGTCTGTGCACCGTGTGGCGGCCTGGTGCCCGCCGAGGCCAGGAGAAGGCACTGGGTCTCTGGGTTCTCTGCAAACGCAGGGAGTGCTGTTAACTGCAGAGCCATCCCTCCAGCCCTGTAGATTTAGACCTTTAAATATTTATTTGTTTATACATATGAGCACTCTATTTACATGTATTCCTCCATGACAGAAGAGGGCATCAGATAACATTATAGATGTTTGTGAGCCACCATGTGGTAGCTGGAAATTGAACTCAGGACCTCTGAATGGGCAGCCAGTGCTCTTAACCTCTGAGCCATCTCTCCAGGTCCTACATTTGGATTTCTTTGAACAGGGTCTGGCTACGTAAAATCTACACTGATCTCAAATTCCTTAAATTCATGTCTCCACCCAGGCATCCCAGGCTTGTGCTACTAGGCAAGACTTTCAGCGTCTGTTTTCTGCTTTCAGGTCTCTAGTACCTGGAGTCAACTGTACACATGTTGGCAGGTGACTCCTGCAAACCCCATCGCATTTGACTCAGTAGGAGTGGGCACCCACGTACCTTCGTATGTGAAAGCCATTTGGCATTTCCAAGCAGTCTGTTTCTTCTTTTTATATTCTTAACTCTGTTCTTGGATGTATCAAGTGAACTTTTTGGCTTCTGTAAGTATGCTTCTATGCACCTGTAATGTTTTATCCTGTATTTATATGTTGTCCACAGTACTGGGCAATTCTGTAAATGGATGTATTGCACAGAGAACACGAACGTCTCTTCCTTCTTTTAAGTCTTCAGCACCCTTGATTAAAATGGTGTCATATACTTCTGCACACCAATTGCCAAAGCCACTGAGTGCTGTGCTGCCTGATGTGAGAAGGAAGTTACTGACTTGTGACCTCTGGTTGGCCCTGTGCCTTGTCACCTGTCACCAGGAAATCTACCACAGCCTGCAGGACCACAGACAGCTGCTCACATACCACTGAGCAAACATGTCTTGTTCCTTGTATCTATTCTCTTCCAGCCTTGGGTGGCTGTTCTGCTGCCATATATGACAAATCGTCATCACCACTGTTGAGTGCTTCTGGATTCATGGATGAGTTCCTTGGGCAGCCCCCAGACAGGCCTTCTGGATCTGGCTCCAGGGTCATCACCTGTCAAAGCAATATTGGGGATCGCTAGGCTCCTTTTGACTAGCGATGCCTATTGCCTGCCTCTCTCCTACCACGGTTCCCTCAAGTAGTCACTCTTGTATTCGTCTGACCTCATCCCAGTTCCTTCCCTGTTTCTTGTATCTTTGCTTGAAAGTTGGGAGTCCTTGTCTAATTTAAGTCTGTCTTCTTGTGTGTGTGTGTTTCTATATAAAAATTGGTGTGCCTTGAGCAAGTGTCATTTTCTCTGTAAGCTGCCTCCTTCACCATTTCATCTGAGGCGGCTATCTTTTTTTTTCCCAAAGGTGGGGGGGTCATCCATCAAGTGTGAGAGAGGAGTTGGTAATGATGTGATTTAAATTCAGTATTGGCCAAGTTCATGTTGTGTGCTCAGAAGTCTCTTTACCAAAGAGCAGGAGCCAAGCACCGTCCAATCCCTCTCTTCTGAAACCGTTGAGGTCTCTGAGGTGAAACTTGACGATGGTCTGGTCCATGGGGCTGCTCAGAAAAGTGATGTTTTTGTATGTCTCGTTGGTGTTGAAAAAATAAACCTTTAAAGCCTGAAACAAATGTGGCTCACATTGTTGGAGCTCACAACCATTTCTAATTCTGGACCGAGAATATTTCATAAGGTCTTCTGCTCTCTGTGGGCACCAGACACACACATGATGCACAGACATATATACATAAGATTGAGTTTTCTGATCTGCATATGGTATTTTTCCACCCCCTAGGATCATCTTTAATTTTGCTCATCAATGTATAGTTCTCAGTGTACATCCACTGCACAAGTTTGTCAAATTTATCCTTTTTTCATATTTTATGCTATGATAAGTGGTAGTGCTTTTAATTTATTTTTGTGTGTGTGGACTTTTTTGTGCATGAATATATTTGATATACTAGCAATCAAAATCAAAGCAACCCTTCTTTTTAAAGATTTAGTGATCTTATAATGAAATTTATATGGAAATTGAAAGGACTTAATAAGAAAACAAAGTCAGAGTAATTACACTATGGTTTCTAGACTTCTTATGAAAGCCACTGTCCTGGCTAGTTTTATGCCAACTTGGTCCAAGCTAGAGTCATCAGAGAGGAGAGAATGTCTATTGAGAAAATGCCTCCATAAAAATGGGGATTAGGCAAGACTATGAGGCATTTTCTTTTTTAAAATTTATTTATTTTTTTATGAATTACAGTTTATTTATTTTGTATCCCAACTATAGCCCCCTCCCTCATCCCCTTCCACTCCCACCCTCCATCCCTCTTCTCTTCCTATACCCCTCCCCCAGCCCACTGATAGGGGAGGTCCTCCTCCCCTCCCCATTGTGGGTGGTACCATCCCTGGGTTTGTAGTCCTGGTTTTATACAAAAGCAAGCTGAGCAGGCCAGTACGTGGCATTCCTCTATGGTCTCTCCATGGAATTTCCCTCCAGGTTCCTCCTCTGTTTAAATTCCTGTGCTAATTTCCTTCCGTGATGGTTTATGATGTGGAAGTATAAGTCAAATAAACCCCTTCCCCCCCCCCCCCCCAAAAAAAAAAGAACTTCTGTTCGGCGTTGGCAGGACAGGAAAATGGGGCAGTCTCTTAGAGAAGGAAGGGCCAAAGCTGGTCTCAGCTGGTCCAGCCAATCTTCTGAGTGCTGAGACAGAAGAACAGCAGTCAGGAAAGGTCAGAATTTCAAAGAAAGGTCAGTCTACCCATGCTTGTTTCAGCACTACTCAAAATATTCAAATTTTGCTAATGACCTAAGCATTCATCGTCAGATAAATAGGTTTTTAGAGTGTTTTATACACATCTAATGAGATGTTATTTAGCCTTACAGGAAAACTCTTGCTCTGCTATGTGTGATGACATGGACGAGTTGTTATAACAGCATGTATATGTAGCAGTGTATTGTGAATTATGACCATAACTGAAGAGGAATTATGCTTACCCGGTCAGATATATAATGAGAACAGCAATTATAGAAAGTCCTGAAAATACTGAAACAGAATCAATGGAATGGTGGTCATGGGAGGCTAGGCAAGCGAGTGACAGTGGACAGAAGAGTTCAGGCTCTACCCGATGAAGACTCCAGGACAGCATCAGACCTACGCTATTAATGATGCACTGTGCCTTTACATCTAATCTGTTATCTGAGCGTACTCCATCATGTTCAGAAAAGAGTGAAAATAGAACTTAGTCAAAGACGTAAAACATCTCCACAATGACAACTGTAAAGTAATGAATTGGAAGGCTACCATGTTTATGTGTCAGAAGAAGCCCACTTGATAAAATGGTCTCGCTACTCAGAGCACCCAGAGGTTTACTAAATCGATATCAGCACACCAGTGACAGTCTTCACAGCAATAGAAAAATTAAGTATAATAAAATATGTAAGAAACAACAAAATACCTCAAATAACTAATGTCATCCTGATCAAAGGAGGCAAATGTGGAGGCATCACAAAAACAACTTCACACTGTCCTGGAAAACAGCATGGCGGGAGTGTGAAAAGCCCATGCATGGAGACATGTTGCAGCTCAGGCCTCAAAAAGAGGCTTAAGTCTCAAAAATCGTGTGGTAAGATTGGGTCTGTGCAGAAAAGTGAGACTACACCTCTCCATATACTTGAAAATCAATTCTGAAGGAATTAAATATCTGGGGGTCTAACACATTACCAGAAGAAAACCCAGGAACTATTTGCTAGGACCTCGAGATTAGTCGGAATGTTTTTTTAATAAACCAAAATGCCAGAAAACAGATAAATGATACCCGATTACAATTTAAAAAATTCTGCATAGCAAAATAAGTGATCAGCTGAGTAAAAACAATTAGAAGGAGCAAAAGACAAGTGCAAACTGTATCGGGCAAGGACCTTTAATCATGACATAGAAGATTAAATGCCTCAGATGAAGAGAAAAGCCATCCAACTACAAAATGAACAGTAGGCCTGCACAGACATGTTTCAAAGGGAGTCATCTCCCTGGCCTTCCAACCCATGAAAACACACATAATTACCATGGAAATACTAATCAAAGCAACAAAGGTATAGTTTCTCAATTCAATTAGAATGGTTTGGATTTTTAAGAAAAGGCAAATGATAAGAACTGATGAGGATGTGGATTAAAGTGAGCTGTGCACACTGTGAGTGGGTGTGTAAACTTTACAACAAATGTGAAAAAAATATACAAATGTTCATCGAAAACTTAAAGGCAAAAAGGGCATGATTTGGCACTGCAATTTCTATGTGCATATCCAAAAGAAATGACTTTGTAGAAGCAGTTCCTGCGCCCTTGTGAGTATCGACCACGGTGCTCTACAAAGTTAGAAAGAAATGGAAGCAATCCATGTGTTCCATAGCTGCTAAAGGGACAAGAAGCGGTGCATGTGCACAAGGAAATACTGCTCAGCCTGAAAATAGAAGATCCTGGTGATTGTGATGTTACATGAAATAAGCCAGGCACAGAAAAGAAAGCATCACATGATCTCACTCATGGGCACAACCTAAAAATGTTTATCTCGTGATACTGACGGTGGTTGCCAGCAGCTGGGATAGACACCAGAGAAAGATAAGTAAAAGTTTGCTTGAAGCATATCAATGTATAATAAGACTGGAGAAAACATTTTGGCATCCTATTTTACATTAGAATAAACATGTGTGATGCACTGAGTACTTTTTAAGCTAAAAGAAAGAATTTTGAATGTTTTCTACCACAAAAAATGATCGTTATTTGAGAAGAAATATATGTTTACCCTAATTAACTATTCCACAATGTCCATGTGTATGGAAAGATTATGTCGTATTCCACACATGTGTAATTCCTGTGTGTCAATATAAAACTCTGTTATACTCTCAACCATGTTTCTAGGTACTTCGGAAACTCAAAGCCTGTGGTATTTTCTCTCTCACACACATACATACATGAATGTTTGCTTTGCATGGAACCGTAGCCATCCTCGTTAGTAACTGACCAAGCTCTGATCCACAGCCCTGGCCATGCTGAGCCTTGAAAACTGACTTCCTAGTCAGCAGCTGCTTTGCATCCTCTCAGACCTCCACCCTCCCCGGGGGTGGGCTTCAGAGGGACTGCCATTTTGGATTAGATGCCTGAGGCCCCAGTTCAGTTATCAGAAGTGTTTCCACAAGCAAGAAGGAAATAAGCCCATCAAATGAAACGATGGCCGCAGCAGAACCTCCTCATTCGGAATTCAAAGTGAAGTCCATTAGTCACTCCCTTCAGCCTGACTCCAGTCTTTCAAATTTCCATCATAATGTGAAACACATTTGAGAAGGTTACTGATACTCTGCTTGTGTTTTGAATTCTATAGAGGGTTTTGTTTGAAATCTTGAAACTGCTGTGAAGCAATACTTCTAAAGTACACATCTGAAAGGCAGGCCAGGGTCAAAAGAAATGGATTTCATGGATTCTCTCTGCAGCATTTTCAGGGAGATTCCTCTCCAGTATCTGTAAGCTTGGAAGACATTGAAGCCAGAATGTAATCAGTGTGCATGACATCAAATGATGGTCAAAGGTCTATCACATCCAGATGAGAAAATCTGACATAGTATTATTTTGTAGTTCCTTAAGTGTGTGTACATGTGTATGTATGGTGCATGTGTTCCTGAGTCTACACATGTGTGCTGGAGCACCTGCCCAGGCATGTATCTCTAGAGGCCAGAAGTCAGTTTGGGTGTGGTCCTCAATCCCTTCTCCACCTAATTTGTTAAGGCAGGGCCTCCCACTGTGCCAGGAATGTGCCTTTTCTGCTATACTGGCAGATGAGGCAGCTTCAGGGATCAGCCAGAACAACCCCTGTTCTAGGGTGATAGACACTTGCCCCCATGTTCCACTTTTTGTGTAGACACTGGAGGTCTAACCTCTGTCCTTGGCCTTTCCGGGCTAAAGCTTCAAAGGCCTACCCTGCTAGTGATCCATGTGCACATCTAGCCGAGCTTCTAAAAATGTGTGTCAAGGGAAAGTAGCATTTCACATTGCTACAAATAGTTCACCAGTGGAGCAAGCACTCGCCATGTGATCCTGGGAAGCAAATGGCTAGTCACACCATAACACCTTGCCAAAGGCCCATCCAGATCTAGCCGCTCTGACCTGCTGCCTTGGTCAGTGCCATCTTCATCTTTACTCACACCTACTGCAGGAAGACCTCTGTCTTCACATTTAAAATAACACTGACTGCCAGAAGGAGTACTCTACAGACCTCTGATGGAACTCATTGTTTATTTCTGAGGGGTTTGTGCAGATCAAGTTTCCTAAACTCTGTTGCTTGAAATGTGTGAGAGATACCACTACAGATACGGCAGTGGTTTGCGTGCAAGTAGACAGAGGAGAAAAATGGCTGCACAGCAGCTATTGGACTTCACCCAGGTTATTCTGAAATTTGTTCAGCCACTTCTGTCTAGTCAGCCTCTGAATGTTCACAGAAAGGGCAAAACTCAAATGTCCTTAGCAGTTCATATTTAAAGCAAGAAGCATAAACACATTACAGAGGATTATTACTCAATCTGATTTGGCTTATTCTATGAGAATAGTTTAAAAACGTATTCTGAACTATAAACTTCCAACTCATCCAAGAATGTACTAGAGCCCGAGGATGGTTAAATAAGTACTTGTGTATAGTGATACCCACACAGGATGTGTGTGTCTGTACATAAATATGAATATTTGTGTATGAGGATGTGTTAGTATGCATATTATGTACATGTGTGTATGATATGTATTTGAGTGCATGTACATATGAGTGGATTTTGTAGATATGTGTGTTTGAATGTGTGTGCTTGTCTGTGTACATATGTGTGTATATTTTTGTCTATGTATGTGAAAATCACAAATAAGAAACTAGCAGAGGGCTTTCAAGTGCACCCCTTGTCATAAGGGCAAGCACTTAGGACCCAGCTTTCTTCCAAGTTAAATCCTTCCCTCTCTCCCATCCCAGAGACTGGTGGATGGAACTTAAGGATCTGCCTTCTAAATTGTTTCAACCTATTGTGCTCAACCTATTTACCCATCTCTAATGCTGTTCCCAGACACAGATCTTTCTTCCCCATGTATAGTTTTATATTTTACACAATGTCATATTGTTACAATTACACACCATGCAGCCATTCAGTGGAGTATAATTTTCTTAGCAACATGCATTCAGTTTGTTCCCTCTGGTCTTTTCTGAATAGTGTTCCATTGTATTGGTGCACTATAGCTTTCCTAATGTCATTTTATTTAACTCAAAATGTTTAGTTTTCTCAAATAATTTTTGATTCATATGTTACTTAAAGTGTATTGTTTAATCTTGGGACATTCTAAGATTTTGCAGCTATCAAAATACTACTGATTTCTACTTTATTTTCCTTCTCTACTCAAACACACTTTACATGATTTCTGTATCTTTTCATAATGTGTTGAAGTAGCTTTGTGACCAATACAATGGTCTACCATGATGGATAAGAATATGCTCTCTGTGCTGTTCTGGGTGGCATATGCTGTGCCGATATTGTTTATACATACAGATGGCGTATGCTAACAGGTGATATGATACAACAATCACTAGCATATCAACATTCTGTCAAAATATATAGTAATTGGGAGATGGATACAAACATATCACTGAAAAGAGTCTAGGGGAAGAAGAAATAGCCACAGATATTCCAGGTTGAAAGAAGTTGGAGTTGAACTCCAACTCAGGGTGAAAAGTAATTTGTTTCAGGCACCATGGAAAGCTAAAGGGGATATGCTTACAGTCTGTCTATGGTCAAGAATTATAGACGTCTTGTGGGGACATACTTATATGCTGTTTTCATCAAGTATCATGGAAGCCCAGTGGAATATACTTAAGACTGGTTGTAGCCAAAATGTAATCTAAACCAGGAGAGAATGGAGATAGTTAGGTGAGAAAAATCACTCAATAGTTTTGTCTTGAAAACTCTAAAGAGATACGAGCAAGGTACATTCAAAGTGAACAGGGCATCCCTGAGACGTGCAGGACAAGTACAGGTGAGGGGCCAGGGAACTAACTCATTATAAAGTCTGTGCTTTAACTGTACAAAATGTGTTCTGCATATAGAAGACAAGTCTAGGCTTCTAGGAAAAAAAAGTGGCCTGTAGATAAGGATGGACCATCCAGAAGAGAATTGCTAACCAATTCTTAGAAACCAAGAAAAGCTTGGTGGTGATCGGAGAAATGATAATAACAGCAATAAAAATGGGTTTTCCTGTTCTCTCATGGCTTTAAAGCGTTTATTATGCGCCATGCAGCAGTTTTCAGTTTTCAATGATGACTATTGCCATATGCCTTCTGCTTCATGCCGTTCTGCCATGGGCTCACACTCTCTTCATCAAGAAATGATCTAGCCCCTTACACAAATGTAGCTGATGGCAGCTTGATGTTCATGAGTGTTCCCTAGCAAGTGGAGCAGGAGTAATCTCTGATATGGACTCTGTTGCCTGCTTTTGCATCATTTTTTCCCTAGCTGGGCTGTCTTCCTGAGCCTCAGTGGAAGAGAATGAGCTGATGAGACTTGATGTGCCTGGGAGGGTTGATGGCAGGGGTGGAGGGGAACTCCCATTTTCTGAGGAGAAAAGGAGGAGAAAAGGGGAAAAGGATGGGAGGGAAGGACCAGAAGGGAAAATAAAATTAAACAATAAGAAAGAACTGATTTCTCTTCCCTTCAGGTACCTTTTGTGTTCACCTTAGTGATATATTTGATCAGTACTTTAACATAAAGTATTGTTTCTTGAAGTTCAAAGGATAAGTCTTATGAAACCTGGGCCTATCTGCCTGGGTGTCTTGGAATGTTTTCTATCTCCATACTTGTTCTCAAACCCCAGGCAATGCTTTCAGAATTACAGGCACAACCATGGCCTGTCTTCCAACTACTTTTCTAAAGAGATTTGTCCCCATCAGACTCCAGTTAACCACAAAGCATTGAAAGACATTAGTCAAATTTCATTTAAGACTTGAGATACTGTGCTCCATGCAGAGGAATACCCAACATGCTCAGAATCAGTTGTGACCTTTTCTTCCAAATGTGCTTTCCACATCTTCTTGCACAAACTTGTTCTTAATATTTAGTCAAGTACCCATGGTTGACTTCACTTGCTCAAATAATTCTTAAAGTTTCAATAGCAAAGCAACAAAGTTGTAGACCTCACAAGGAGAAAATTTCTTCTACAAACTAAAGGCTTGAAACTCACTTCTGAAAGGCAGCTTTGAAAGGGAACAATGTATTGTGTGTTCTGTGGTGGATCTTCAGTTCTCAGAGTATATGGTTCATTACATTAATTTGATCATCATGTAATGCTCATTATCACACAAATGACAGCCCCACCAAAGGCACAAAGATCATCACAGGAAACCAGGAATGAAAAGAAGGAATAAAGTTATTATTAAAAAAAAGTCTTTGATGGTTAGTATTCCACAGTTTAAGCCAATTATTTACTTACAGATTTTTTCCATTTAACATTTTCATATGAGAGATTGCTGAATTATACGCAATTTAGATTACATAATTACATATTCTTCACTTAATTATAACTTGATATCTATCATTGCCAAAATCCAATGTCAGTACTGTGTAGTTGTTTTTGTTGTTGTTAAATTAAAAGCACATAAAACTGATAGAAAGAGGCAATTATAAAATATAAGTTAAATTTTCCAACTGATTGTGGAGTGAAGGAAACTAGGTAACTTATTGCTTCAGGTAAATTATTCACACACACAGACTGGCAGATGGGGGGGGGGGGCTCTCCCTATAGCTGATCTACAGTGAGCAGACTCACTAAACAATTCCACAATTTGACAGAGCAAAGCACTGAGCTCAACTTTAATGTAATAGGAACTCAGGAAGCAAAGCAGCAAGGTCTGCTTCCCAAGCCAGCTGGGTACAGTGGGGGAGGAAGCAACATTTCAAGAAGCCAGGAGGAGGAAAGAGTTCCCAGTTTCTCCAGGAAAGGAGAACTACCTTTATTGTTTATACATACAGATGGCATATGCTAACAGGTGATATGATACAACAATCACTAGCATATCTACATTCTGTCAAAATGTATAGTAATTGGGAGATGGATACAAACATATCACTGAAAAGAGTCTAGGGGAAGAAGAAATAGCCACAGATATTCCAGGTTGAGCTCCAAAGCACTGAGCTCAACTTTAATGTAATAGGAACTCAGGAATGTAATAGGCAAACGCAGAGTGGTCAGCATGTGCATGGCATTAGCACAACTTGTGCTTCTGAGAACCTGAATTGGGTGCAGTCCTGGGGTTAGTCAGTGATACACACATGTGGGATGGATTGGTGCCGACCATAGGATACAGTATGACATATTGACAAGTTTGAGTTGTGATCTGGACTTATCTAATATTCCCATTGCACAAAAGTGGCATGTTAATGATATGTGAACAAAAATCATGATTCTGTTCCATTGCAGAGACAGAATCCAGTGCTGGAAGTTCCTGAAAGGAAAGGAAAACACATAGAGTCCTCTGCCAGTTTTCGGTGCTCTCACAAGTCCCTGTGTGTTATACTATCCTTTTGTTCTTTCTCTCTTCTAGGTCTGTGTGGAGCTTCCTGCTCAATACGCTTTGCGCTCTTTACTGAGTGGAGAAAACATCCCTGTGCATTCTGCCATTTTTCATCTGCATGAACACTGTCCATGCTCCCATCAGAGGCCCAGCCTACCCCTGTACTAGATCCTGCTCCCTTTTCTTATCTTCATGCCTTCTACTTCACTAAGTGTAACCACACTTATCCCTCCATTGAGTCACTCCTGTCATCTCAAAATGCCATCATTTCATCATTAAAACAATAGTTTTAATTTTTACTTTCCCTAATTTTTTTTATTTTATACATGCAGATAATGAAGTATGATCTTATTAACGCCTCCGTTTCTGCCCTCTAACCACACACACATTTCTCCCAGCATGTGTCAGTCACCCGTATAGATAATAGTCTAAGTCCAGTCAGTGCTGTGCATATGACATGGGAGTAGAACCCTCCACTGAAGCTTGGAAAACTTACCAGGGACTACACCTCGCAAAAGAAGTCTCTTCTGACTGTCAATGGCTTCTCAGTAAGGCATGGAGCTGGGAAATCATGTCCCCTGTCTCTGCCAGGATTTAGGCTGGTATGGTCTTTTGTAAGCCTTGATCAGGTGACCACAGCTGCTGTCATCAGTCTGACAGCCACGTCATGTCCAGAAGACAGCTTTTCACAGGATTCCTCCCCATTGTCTAGCTCTTATATTCTTTCTTCCTTCTCTCCCACAATGTTTCCTGGGCCTTAGTAGTGGGAGATTTAATACAGGTATTCCATTTAGAACTGGGCACCAAGTCTCTTATTTTCAGCGCTTTATCCAGTTGTGTATGTCCTGGTTGCCTGCTTTCCAATGCATAACACTTCTCTAACCAAAGCTGAGGACAGTCCAGGTCTATGGACAAAAACACAAACATTTAGAAGGCTATTTGAGAAACCACTCTACAACCCATGACATTTCCAGCCCTGAGCTTTTCTCCAGAGTAACAGTTAAAGGCAGGAAATTTCCTCCTGTAGAAAAGGCTTCAAATTTCAGCAGAAATTAGTCACTTACCCCATAACAGTCATGCTACTACTACACATATGGGCAGATCATGCCAGGCAGGTCAATACTGCAGCATGCTGCAGTGCTGGGTAAGGCCATCGAGAACTTCTTCCAACCAGTAACCTGCATAGGACCTTTACCTGCCATAGTGCTATACAGTTGGGGGAACGTTTTCGAGTTGGTTTGATATTTCTTTTTATACATCTTGCCATCAATATGTGTGGTGTCTTCTGCAGTGGAACCTCACCTTTTAGGTTTGGTGGGCAACCAAGGGTAACAGTAGTAGAATGTGTTGCTTTAGAGACATTCAAAGCCTCCTTGAGCAAAAATACACCAGGAGGTATCTCATGTGCTGTACTGCAATTCCCGTTTAATAATTCACGTCTTCTGGGAGCAACATCATTCACCAATGCAGGTTAATTCCATTCAAACTCTTGCATTTTGAATTTAGATTGATAACTGGTAGTTCTATAGAACTATTTTATACATTCTTAATTTTGGTTGACTGACCCATCCTCTCCCATATCCCAGCTGTCCCCATCCTTGATTAATTTTTTTTTAACTCCTGGTATCTTCTCTAATTTTTTTTTCATTTAACCTGTTCTATCTTTCAAATTACTTTTTTATAATTGGCTGTGAGTCACTAGGCTTCCATGTGGTTTTACATACTCACTTTCTTTGGTTAGCCTCTCCTTTCCCCTCCTGGTTTCCCTGATACTGCCATGCCCCTCCTTACTTAAGCCTTCCTGACCCAGTACAATCTTGAAGTGGAAATTTCTAGTTTCCTTGAAGACTGAGTTTTGTCATGTGATGTTTTGCTGCAAGCTGGACACATGTTGTTTTGTCCAGGTTGGTTGGTGAGAGGGCACATGATGTTTTGCTGTGAATTCTCACATGTGAGGGGCATGACTTTGACCGGCTGAGAACATCCATGGCTGAACTGTGAGGAGAGGAGATATACAGAGGCCAACACACAGGAGACATTTCTTTTTGGATCGACATTGCTGTGCTGATCTTCGTGCTTCAACACTTGATTTCATAGAGAAAAATTCTCCAGAGAGCTTCTCCAGGCAATCCAACTGGGTCTTGTGGCTTTTGCTGAGTTCATGTTGCTGCTTGGTGTTGACCTTCAGACTGCAGTGCTGCTATCCTGATGTCTGAGTCTGGTAATCCCCTAAAGACTCATCAATCCTAATCAGCAGGAAGTATATAAAAGAAGAGTATAACCCCTTTTCCATACTAATCTTTTACCTAAGGTTGCAGAAGATTGGAAGGAAGGTAAAGGTGTTTAAGGACCCTAAATAAAGTAGGTTTGATGAAAAATCTAAGCCTACACCATCCCTTTATTTTCATTTAAACAGTGATCTACTATGCCTTATCTCTTTATGTTTCCACCCAAAATAGGACCTTTTCTAGTTTCCCAGATTTAACTTGTGCTCCACATTAAAAAAAGAAAAAAAACTATTTGAAGTTAGGATTTAATTATTAGAGAGAACATACTGCATTTGTCATTACAGGCCAGAGTTACTCCCATATTATTATTAGTTCTACTTAGATAAAGATTCCATGAGTTCATTTTTCTTTACAGCTGAGGATTATTTCATTGTATCTATGTACCATGTTTTTCTTAGCCACTCATCAGCTGATGGACACTTAAGTTGGTTCCAATTCCTAGCTGTTATAAACATAGAAATAATGAACCTTAGAAAAGTGGATTTAATATGTAGAAAAACTTCATCCTTACCTTTTCCTGGAAAACATCCACTCCAAGTAAATTATGACCCTCAATACAAGACCTGGGTCTCTGAAGCTGCAAGAGGAAAAAGTTGGAGTAGATTTTCACTTAAAAGCACAGGTTAGGGCTTTCTGAAGAAGACCCTTGGAGCTCATGGAGTCAGACCAGCAATCAGTGAATGAGATCTCATGAAACTAAGAAGCTTCACACTTCAAAAGAAACTATGAAGTGAATGAATATGCAGCTTAGAGAATGGGAGAAATTTAGTGTCCAGAATACACAAAGAACTTAAAATGACAACCTTAGGACAATCCATAAGTACATTTTACAAATAAACTGTGTAACTGAATAAAAAAAATCTCAAGAGATGGAAATAAAACCCACCAGGAAACCCTTTAAAACACACTCAACATCATTAGGCATCAGGGAAATGAAAAATTAAAACTGATTGATGATTCCGTCCCATCCCAGTCAGAATGGCTGTCATTGGAACAGAGAAAAGAAATGCTGGATATGGTCAAAGGAGAGCCTGTGGTCACTGTTGGTGGACTTACAAACTACTCACTCTGCTAGTCAGTGTGGAATTTTCTCAAACAACCAAACATAAAACTGCCATAGGACTTATCTATGCCACCCCTGGACACATGCTCAGTGTCCTGTGTGCCCTACCACAGAGAAAGCTGCACATCAAAACTATAGTTTTAAAATACTGATATCCTTGGCCTGATTTTACCTCATTTCACACCTTCTATTTTCAATAAAATTTCCCAAAAGAATAATCTATACTCAGCTTCTATGTTCTCTTCTCCTTATGTGTTTAGTTGGGGTTTCTGCCTTTCAGATTAAAACTCTGACAGTGATGTCATCTTTGACCCTTAAATTCCTGTATCCACTGGTCAATTACATGTCCTCATTCTAGTCATCAGTCATATTACCTAGTCTTATGTTCCTTCGATAATAGACCTTCAGATCCCAGGTAGAGGCTGTGAACTCTGGAGCAACTTACAGTACCAGGTACGAATTGAGTTCCTTCCAACAAAATGGGCCTCAATATTTATATAATGACTTTCTACTCCTATGGTATTATGGCATCTGTAGCACACCTTGCTTGAGATCATTATTATAGCTTGATACACTCAAGGCTACTCAAAGCTACTCAAAATAATACTGTAATGACTTTTCCCACTTCTCCACCTCTACCCCAGTAGCCTGCATAGTATCTCCAGTACTATCAGAGTTAGCTAACTGGAAGGAGGCTTCGATCTCAGTTCCAGCCTTATTTCTCCATGCTGTGCACAAAACTGTGTAAAGTTCTCATCAATAGTGTCTTACCATATAGTTCTGATGGGCAACCAAGAGCAGTGGCAATAACCTTTGCTGTTTTGGTAGCTTTCAGAGTTATCCTGACCAACAGTTCATAGGGTGCCGTTGCATAACTGTCATTGAGATCCTTTTATTAAATAGCCTATGACCTCTGAGAGAAGCATTATCTATTCAAGTGGATATTTCTGTTCAGATTATCGTTTTATATTTTTTAAAATAAGCACATAAAATGGTAGGTTCTATGCACTTGTGACATATATCCAGTGCCATTATTTGTTCCCTCCTCTCTTTTGTCCTGGAACTCTCATGCCGTCCTAAATATTTCTTTCTGCAGTATCAGCCCTCCCTTATGTCATGTGTTTCCTGTATGTAATTTTAACAATATCTTAATAAAAGTACTCTTGGTGTGACACTGATGCCCTAGCTAGGGGGAACAGACATTTTCTCAAATATTGTGAGGGAAAGCCATGTGACATACTCCACAGCTAACAATTTGGTGATATCCACCAGCAACTGGGACATTTCTCCTAAAATGCCAAAGCTCCTCTGCTGAGGTTGTACTGTGATGGTCCCCAGTCCAGATTTTCAGAGGTCTGTTGTTTCATTAAGGTTTCCACTATCTGTGAGCTCCATGGCCACTGGCTACGTATTTCTCTTCAATTTTACAGGTGCCTAAGGTCCTCACATTACAAGTTTCTGCTACCTTGAAGGTTGTTTCTGAATATATATATTAGGTTAAGCTTTCATCTTCTCTAGAGGTTTGATCAAAATTTACTTTCTCTAAAAGAGCTGTAGGGGAAGGGGAAGAATGACGGCTCAGAGGGAAAGGCACATGTTACCAAGCCCGAGGACTTGAATGCAAATCTAAGATAAAACGTAATAGAAGGACAGAACTGTCTTCTTCAAGTTAACCTCTGATTCTGAATGCATGATGTGGCACACCTTTGCCCACATGAGCGTACACATACACGCACACACGTGCACACGCAAGCACACACAAACATGCCCATGCACACATATATGCACATGCATTCTCACACACACATAAACACGTGTATGCACACACTTGCACACATATACATGCACACACAGAATGTAAAATCTGTAAAAAATGAAATAAAACTTTAAAACTTCCTGGGGCAATCTATTAAATTACAGGTTTTTATCTGTTGATGCTTCTTAGTTCTTTTTTCCAACTTATATTAAAACATTTATGTTAGGTAACTCAATATTTTATTTATGTTTATTTTTGTTTTATACCATTTCTTGTTTTTCTACCCTTTCATCACCTATAAATTCAGTGTAAATTTCATGATGGCGTATTTTGTGTATTATTATTTTTAATTAACTTTATTTTTTATATTAATAGAGTTTATTCACTTTGTATCCTAGCTGTAGCTCCCTTCCTCATTCCCTCCCAATGCCACCCTCTCTCCATCTCCTTCCATGCCCTTCTCCAAGTTTACTGATAGAGGAGGTCCTCCTCCCCTTCCCTCTGACCCTAGCCTATCAGGTCTCATCAGGACTGGCTGCATTGTCTTCCTCTGTGGCCTGGCAAGGCTGCTACCTCCTAGAGAGCAGGGGTGGTCAAAGAGTCCGCCACTGAGTTCATGTCAGAGACAGTCCCTGTTCTTCTTACTAAGAACCCGCTTGGAGACTGAGCTGCCATGGGCTACATCTGAGCAGGGGTTCTAGATTATATCCATGCATGGTCCTTGGTTGGAGAATCAGTCTCAGAAAAGACCCCTGGGCCCAGTTCTGTTGCTCTCCTTGTGAAGCTCCTGTCCTCTCTAGGTTTTACTATCTACCTCTTCTTTCATAGGATTTCCTGCACTCTGCCCAAAGTTTGGTTATGAGTCTTAGCATCTGCTTTGATACATTGATGAGTTGAGTCTTTCAGAGGCCCTCTGTGGTAGGCTCCTGTCCTGTTTCCTGTTTTCTCCCTCTTCAAATGTCCATCTCATTTGCCTTTCTGAGTATGGATTGATCTTACCAAGGGTTCTCCTTCTTGATTAGCTTCTGTAGGTGTACAGATTTTACTATGATTATTCTATGTTATATGTCTAATATACACTTATAAGTGAGTATACACCGTGTGTGTCTTTTTCCTTTTGGGATACCTCACTCAGGATGATCTTTTTTAGATCCCACCATTTGCCTGCAAATTTCATGATTTCCTTATTTTTAATTGCTGAGTAGTATTCCATTGTGTTAATGTACCACAATTTCTGTATGTATTCCTCCATTGAGGGACATCTGGGTTGTTTCCAGCTTCTGGCTATTACAAACAAAGCTGCTACAAACATGGCTGAACAAATGTCCTTGTTGTGTACTTGAGCATATTTTGGATATATGCCTAGGAGTGGGATAGCTGGATCTTGAGGAAGCATTATTCCTAATTTCTGAGAAAGTACCAGATTGATTTCCAAAGTGGTTGTACAAGTTTACATTCCAACCAACAATGGAGGAAGGTTCCCCTTTCTCCACATCCTCTCCAGAATGTATTGTCACTTGAGTTTTTGATCTTAGCAGGCAATAAAATACTTACAAACTGAATCCAAGAACACATAAAAGATGTCATCCACCATGCCCAAGTAGGCTTTATCCCAGGCATGCAGGGATGGCCCAATATACAGAAATCCATCAATGTAATCTACCATATAAATAAGATGAAGGAGAAAAACCACATGATCATCTCCTTAGATGCTAAAAAAGCATTTGACAAAATCCAGCACCCATTCATATTTAAAGTCTTGAAGAGATCAGGGATACAAGGCACACACTTAAACATAGTAAAGACAATTGTGTATTGTTATTAATGCCTGTTTCAATACATGATTGGTTTTACACAAATAATGGTAATCTAGTAAATATCTATTAATGAAGAAATAATAATTACAAAATTATATATGCAAAATGCAGATAATAGAGTAAGAAAAAATAACATATATGTTATCGGGAAACTTCTCACTAATACTAAATAAGTTTTACAAATTATTAAAGTTTATAATTATATATCCTCAAATAGAAAAATAAATTCATACAGGCTGAAAGTTCAAAAGTCATAAAAATATTGAAATCACCAGCATTCAAAATATTCAATGTAAAACAAATATTATAAAAAAGTTATATAAATCTTTACATTGGCAAATGGGTAAAAGAAATATTTATCTAAGAAAAATAAAACTCAAAAATGAACAATATCACTGACTTTAAAGATAAAAAATAATTTAATTAATGTATAACAGATTGTCAATATCTATAAAATTCTCAAGAACAGGTC
Source organism: Rhombomys opimus (assembly GCA_010120015.1). Lineage (NCBI taxonomy): Eukaryota > Metazoa > Chordata > Mammalia > Rodentia > Muridae > Rhombomys > Rhombomys opimus. Next base: position 425,866 of record REGO01000902.1, read on the forward strand.
TATTGTTTAATTCATAAATCCTTCTTGGGACTTATTTTTTTCATCATTAATTCCTATTCAAAGCCTGTGAGCAGAATGGAGAACCAAGACAAGGAATAGCCCTCTCTCAGAAATCGTGAGAGTTGTGAAATAGTGTCAAACATTCAAAATTAGAGCTGTAAAATTATGAGCAAAGAGAACACAAGTCCTGTGTCTAAAGCGAAGTCTTTAGTAATGCAGTCTTAGCGTAAAGTTATGCAAAATAACTAAAGACAACAGCAATATTTTTGTGCTCTTTGGGGAGTCTATTCAACTGATCTAGTCAACAGCTTAAAAGGAGGTCACCCATGCTTGGTGCTAAGGATCTTGTTAGTCTATGGCTCTTGACCGGGGAAGGGGACATGATTATCCCAGTGCCATAACTCTATTGAAGCATATATAAGCACTTTTGAATAAAATGTTATGTTTCCCTATGATTTTTGAGACATCTGTAGTGTTATTTATATCTCTTTCCTCTGACTGACTCCTGTTTTGCTCCTCCTCTCCAGGAAGGCCTCCCCTATCCCATCTGCCCCACCCCCATGCACATGCACTTTATCTTCCTCTCTACCAGTCTTTCTCTCTCTTGCCTATAGTTCACTTTTAACTTTCCTAGTTTCCATAGTTACAACAGGTTACAACCTTGGATCTAAAGATTTAGAACCAAAATATACAAATAAGAGAAAAACGTGTGGCATTTCTCTCTCTGGGTCTCAAGTTACTTCACTCAGTCAGTATTTTTCTAGTTCCAGACACTTAACTACAAATTACGTAATTTCATTTTCTTTTTTTAAATTCGTTATTAATTACACTTTATTCACTTTGTATCCCCCCTGTAGTTCCCTTCCTCCTCCCATCCCAATCCCTCCCTTCCTCCCCCCTCTGCACACATGCCCCTCCCCAAGTCCACTGATAGGGGAGGACTTCTTTTCCTTTCTTCTGATCCTAGTCAATTAGGTCTCATCAGGAGTGGCTGCATTGTCTTCTTCTGTGGCCTGGTAATGCTGCTTCCCCCTCAGGGGGAGGTAATTAAAGACCAGGCCAATCAGTTCATGTCAGAGACAGTCCCTGTTCCTATTACAATGGAATCCACTTGGATACTGAACTGCCATGGGATACATCTGTGCTAGGGTCTTAGGTTATCTCCATGCATGGTGGATGGTTGGAGTATCAGTTTCAGGAAAGACCCCTGTGCTCAGATTTTTTGGTTCTGTTGCTCTCCTTGTGGAGTTCCTGTCCTCTCTAGATCTTACTGTTTCCCACTTTTTTCATAAGATTCCCTGCACTCTGCCCAAAGGTTGGCCATAAGTCTCAGCATCTGCATTGATAGTCTGCAAGGCAGAGGCTTACAGAGGTCCTCTGTGTCAGGCTCCTGACTTGTTCCCTCTCTTCTACTTCTTCTGATGTTCTCTATAATATAAGAATTCCACATTTTTACTATCTGTTCATAAGTTCAAGGACATTTACGTTGTTGCTACTTCCTAACTATTGTGACTAGAGCAGCAGTGAATACAGCTGAACATGTATCTGTGGAGTAGGATTCTGAATCCTTTGAAAAACTGTTACGGTGACATAGAAGTCTTCTCTGTCAGCACTAGCTCACACAGCATCTGAAGGTTCTATGTAAGCTGCTACATGAGAGGCAATCAACACCCTCACCAATGAGCAGCGGAAGAACACATTCCCAGTGGTGTAATAGTGATACTTATATCTCGGTGATAATCAACATCTAATTAGACTCAAGACCTGCTCAACAGAGGAAGTTCATACCTAGTACTATAAACCCAACCTATTACCCTTGGCCTGTGAGGGTACAGGAAGGAGGTCATAAAGAAGAAGAAAGGGAATAGGGACAAAGAAAACCAATGTTGTTTGATCAAGTCTTAAAGAATCATATTACTTTATATTTACCTAACTTTACATTCATAATATATGTGTATGTGTGAATTTATGTACACACCCACACAAACACACCCACAAATACACACACAGAAAGCGAGAGAGAGAGAGAGAGAGGCAGAGACAGAGATAGAGACAGAGAGAGCTTAAAGTACAATAATAACCCCAGTAGCAGGTAAGATGTTCCTTCTCAGAAGCTGAGATTGGCCCCAACACTTCTGATCTAGGACTCAGATGATAAAAACTGGATCTCAACTGAAAGCCACCATCTTTAAGTCAAGCTTCCTTGTTCCCAGAAAAATAAATCATGCTGCTAACTGAGCTAAGAAATCAATAGACCTACTCAGCTGCCAACACCTATAAACTACAAAAATGACCAGCAAGGTAAGATATCTCAAAAGGTGTACACATTGGTCTGAACTCAGGAGTGTCTACTTGGATTTAAGACCCACTCACCAGAGAGGAAATCATGCTTTCTACTAGAAACCTAACCAACTTCCAGGCTAATGTGGTCATGGATCTCAGAGGAGCACCTACTACCAGCGCTTTGCTAGACCAGCATAATCCCTCAGTACATTCAAAACTTATGCTACGCTCCTCAGAGAGGTAGAGATACCACCCCTCATCAAAGATTTGCTTTCCAGTAAACCATCAGTGAAAGTCCCAACTGGGTAGAATGGATAAATTAACCAGCCCCAGTAGATACAACTGTATCACAGCTCCTTCATTTATGGCCCAGAGAATATCACAAAAGAGAGAGCAGAAACACTGTAAGAGCCAGAATACCAGGAATTCTGCTGTAAAACATTCCTTCATAGGAATGGTGCATAAATGAGGCAGAAACAATGGAACTATCATAAACATCATAACACAAAAGGGGTACATTAGGTTTCCACTTCTAGACAATGATGTAGAGACAGCTAAAGACTGCTGGGACAAGGAGACTTAGCCTCCCTCAGGGATGACACCCCTTGTTGATTATTTAATCGAAGTGGTCAGCCCTGTAACTATGTAAACACAAAAACAAAATGGTCTCATAAGGTTTATTTATATATTTGTGTAAGCATATACGTGTGCGTGTGCGTGTGCGTGTGTGTGTGAGTTTGTAGCAATAAAAGTCAAGGAAAGGGGGCTATCAATTTCAGTGTTAGGAGCATGAGGAGAATTCAGTGAAGGGTGCCAGGAAGGTGCTCGCAGGAGAATAAAACAGGAGAAAGTTATATAATTATATTTTAATTAAAAATTTTAAAGTCAAGGAAGTTGGCTCAATGTAGGCAAATGGGGACATCAAGGCTTCTATCTAGTTTTCAGATACTGTCTCTATAATATGTATCATTTATTCACTTTCTATAGGTATGATATGTTTTTAATGATTTCATAAAATAATTTTCATTCACACATTGAAAGTACATGTGGAGGGTGACATTTCAGTAGGTAGATAGGTATACTATCTCTATGGTAAGACAATTAGTGATATCTAGATGCTCATCTTACATTTTCGTTTTTGCATCTGGAGTTTTACATTATGAATGCATTAGTTCTTCAAGCAGAAATATAACAAAACTCTTCAGTGTTTCAAAATGAGTTGAATATGGGTTTCAACAATAACCAGGCTAAGCCAACCACACAGATCATTTTTCATCTTCAGAGGGAAAGGGTCTATAACTCCAAGCATTTATGGGCTGCCGAGAAAAATTAGCATCAGTTCTTATTATTACAGCCACTTGTCAGCCGTTAACCTTAATAATTTGATTTCTTACATATTTAAAAATTTAGCTCAATACTAAAACAAATTGTTTGCCTATTTCTGGCATTATCTCCTAAATAAGGCAGGGACGTCTATTAAAAACCAGCTAATTCTTTACTGTGAACTCATTTTTTGAAACACCTACTTACGTTTCAGCTCTAATGGAATGGGAAATGATACTGCAGAACACGCTCAGTTATTGTTAATCCCTCCTTTCCCATGCAAGTCAGATCAATCTTGTTAAGTGTTTTTCCCCTTCACAGTGCAGTGGTTTATTTAACAAAATGCATGTGGTTGAGCTTGTTGCTGTGATAAAGCTCAAGAAGATGAAATTAAATAAGTTTAGTGTAATTATTTATAATTAGATATTCTTAATGGAAGCCAAATAAATTCTGTTATTCCAAACAAACCCTTGCCTGTTTAACTATGTTGGTTCATTGAAAACTCCCACTTTCCCGTCCCACAAGGAAACAAAAAACTGTTCCCCAGTTCTCAAGGCAGGGTTCCATCTGCTGAAAAAATAGCCCAAGGCGCAGTCAGCAAACAGTTGTAAAAAACACTTATTTGTCATTATATGAAAGTAGAGCCAGAAGCTGGGAATTGAGATTTTATGATAACTACCTCTTAAATTTTCAAGACAAGAGTGGAAAGCCAATATGACACTTTAAAGGAGTGCAGTAACGTTTTAGGGAGAGGGAGGGACACACCCTCTCATAGGTAATGTGTGGATACCCGTTGTCTATTAAGTTAGACTCCAGGAAAGTCTCCTGAATACTCAAGTATCTGTCTGCCTGTCTTTTATGATGGACAGAAAAACTATCCCTAGGTATGTACCTCTTGTTAACCACAGGGTTCTCTGAGAAACATGTATTCAGTGGGCCATGCCAAGGGGACAGCATCTGCTTTCAATCAAGTATGTCTCAACAGCAAATGGGTGTAAGAGATAGCCAAAGACACAGTCAGCCTGTGCTCCCATAAAATCACCAGGGATTCGGTTTTTATCTCTGTCTCATCAAAACAACAGAGAGGTTAACTTCTCCAATTGACAGTTGCACAGAGGCAGTGTTCAGAGATGTCCGCATGTCTCCTGAATCTCTGTAGAAGAACGTTTCCATCCATAACCTGTGAAAACTTTCAGTGAGAATGATTTCCACATGGGCCATTTTGTATCATGTCAAGAGCGTCCCTGGCTTTTGCCTTTACTTGCTGTTGTTCCTTAAATTAGATTTGTTCATTCAATGAAACTTTTTGTGTGGTTTTTAATTACAGATTTTTCTTCATCTCAGTATAATAAAACTTTTGACTAAATATAATGAACTTTCTCTAAATCGGACTCTAATGACTTTCTCTAAGTCAGACAGAATGAGAAAGTTTATCAGAACAGAACAACCAAAAATTCTAAATTGTCCACAGAGGTTCTACTGCTGTTTTAAATATCCTATAAGTGTCTGTCAAACGTAATAGAGCAAAAATAGGAGAGACTGACATTCCTGCTTAGAGACTATTGGACTAGTGTTTGTTTTCTCTTGGTATTAATGCATAAATTTGAAGGGTATCTATTACCTCTTAAGGAAAAGCAAACTATGAATTAGGTATTAAGGTGGCTTTGAATTATACTCATTGAATCCTGGAAGTAAATGAATTAATGGTGGAGGTGTGAATGCTTCCATTTGGTGTTAACTGAGCCCTGGGTACCATCACAGAGATTGCCCACAGATAGCATCTCCATGCACAAGTTATTTACCAGCTGAAGACTATGCCAGAGGACCAGCAGGCCTTATTAATGCAGTCAAGGCCATATAAGCAATAAGGAATGAAAAATGGTCCAATCCTGGTCTCATTTTGTGGGGTTCTGCTACAGACATTGAAATCTGGCATTTCCTGAATAGCCTCTGCCCTCTCGAAACAAAGATGACAGACTCCTTCCTTAGCAGGGCACCCTTTCTGAACCCTAAAAACTTCTTAGGAACAGCACATGGTGCCTAGGGAAGATTACTTCCTTTCCTGATAAGAAACCCTCTCAACAAGCACCTGGGGATCCCTCGGAATACCTCACTCTCTGCTAAGGAGATTGCAATTTTCAGCAACGAGCTTCAATTGTACTTGGAGATTCTGCCCCCCCCCCACACACACACATAGGATAATTCAGTAATGTGTTCTTCTTATGGTAGGACCATGATACTGCGTGTAAGTGAGGTACTGAACCACTACATGTAAATCAAGTAGCCCTAGCCCCTCTAGCCCCATCAAATCTAAACACGTTTACCCTAAAAGCCCTTCCCACTGCCCCAGGTTTACAAATCCCCGAGTTCCCACGAAATCAACCTGCCGGGCGCTTTGTGGTGGGATACCATCGCTTTCCACCATGGCAGCCTGAGATTCTGGGGAAGGGAGGCTCCCCTCCAGCCTGAAAATTCACTGCTCATCTCCCTGGCCTGGGCTGGAGCATGCCCAACCTCCACGAGACCCATCATCCTGGATCTGTCTTCCTGCCCTCTGGGCCTGCACCTCACTGGACCTACCCTTCTGGCATTCACTAAAATCCTCTGCCTTGCTTAGCACAGCAGCTTAACCAAGGAGGTGTAACACTTTGGTATAGTCATAGGATTTGGAATGCCTGAGCTTCCACTGCTGTTTGATATTGGCAACTTTATTTTAAAAGAGCTAATTACCAGAATGCATGGGCCTTGCTCTAAATTGCTCTAACCATGCCTGAGAAAAAGAAAACCTGGGATCTTGGGGCCCCTCTATTTTTCTGTCTGGAAGCCAACAACCCCAGACTCCCGCTGGATGGAGAACAACACATTTCAAAACCCACATTATTTTTTATATCATTTAGAGAAACCTGGACCCAAGATTACTTTGCATGATATTTTTTAAACATATACACAAAATCTCTGACATTCTTTCAAAGAAAGAAGTCATTTTCCTTGAACCTACTTCTGACTTAGTGGTGCATTTGTGCTTAAAAAGAAATGGAAATGATATAAAATCACTTTTGTCACTGGGTCAGAAGATCTATAACAGTACCATGTTCTGCTTGTTCTGAAGGAGCCGCCATGAGAAACATCTGGTTGGTCAGAGATTACCAAACTGGAGAAGCTATTTGCCTGTTCTCTTGTTAGCAGCACAGCCAAGGACTGAGTCAGTAGCTCCATCATGCACTACTGGTATGATCGAACCATTTTAGAGTTCAATTCACTTGAATAATAGATAACTTGATCATTATTGTAAAAGATACAAATGAATGAAAAGTGAACGCATATTTTTGTGAAGAACTGACATTGCTATCTGTGTGCATTACAGTCAGTAAACACAGACTCAAGAAAAAAATTTTTTTTTCAGTATCATTTTCCCACAACATAATTTCCTATACGGAATCAAAGGAAATTGAGACTAGTCAATATTTTTAATTTTCAAAAACATTTATCCTTACCAATGCTACTTACAATCTCCAAGAGTGGCTACGGCATAGCATTATAGATCTCACATATGACAAAAGCAGATTAAAAAGTCCCGAGTTTTCTCTTTCTGTGTCACATGTTTCATGGGAAATTCCCTCAAGTCTGTAGCTGTAGGCTGGGAGAGATGACACATTGGGACGCATTGGGGCACACTGGAAGGCATTTTATGTAACTTGAACATTCAGAACCTTTTCAATGATCAAATACATACCACTGACATTTGATGGCAGGATGCTGCTGTGCCCCCACCAACAGTTTTATTGCTTGATAGGATTAACTGTCTCCCAGTTCATGATAGGCGGGCAGGACAAATTGTACTATACTGTAGGTGCTGGCGATTAAATTGCATCTCTGTCACAGGCCCAGAGCTCTTTCTCAGAAGAAATGAGCACTTTCTTCTAAGAGGTTAGGATGTTCACTGTGAGTCACCTGTGAGGTCTTGCCAATATCTCCAAACTGCATCCCAGCCTGCCACTAATAGTCAAGAAGGGTTACTTCTGCTAGCACATATGGCTCCAGAAGAGTTTTCACAGTTGCTAAATTTGATGGCTGCAACAGCTGAGGCCTGCTCAAAAGTGATGTTAAGTGCACTGAGGTGACAGATCCAGGAGAGAATGTGCTCATCCACTTATATTTCAAAGGGGCCTACTGGGCATTGTGACTCTTTTTCAGTTGTTGATAAACCAAATTCAGCAGTTTTTCTTCACCTTTGAGGAGCTATCTTGCTGGCCACATGCTGCTAGGCAGAAATTTCACTGGATTTTCCTTAAATTTTTGTTTTATTTCCCATATTTCAAAAAATCTGGAATTGTTGCCAATTCATAGTAATTAAATTCAGTCAGCATGTTATCTTTAAGACAAGAAACCAATATGGTATCTTTTAGAAAGAAAAGATGACCAAGTTTCCACAAACAAAAATAAGTAGTAAACACATAGTCCATTGAATCTTTTAAAAATGGCGTCTAGTGAGCTACTCATCCAGAAGGACATGGTTGTATGATTTCAATTCTTCCCCTGCTTTCTTAGGAATCTGGACTCTTCGCTCCTAGTGGTAAACTGAACAGCTCCTAGTCTGTTAATAATGAAATTAGTCAGTGCCTGACCCTCAGCTCCAACATTGGTTAACTCCTCTTTATCCTAACCTCCTCACCTATAAAATAGACACAATAGCATATTTATCTCTCAGGTATATTAAAAAAAAAGAAACTTAGAAATTCTGGATCTCAATAAGCTCTGAATAATTGTGAGCAGTCTTATTACTTAGTTCATTTCCCTGTATACTTCCTGTTGCCAAATAGTGCCTGAGCTGGTGTGAAATGCTTGGGAAATGAATAGGAAGAAAAAAAAAGAGTGTTCTTATCCTTAACAGAATATAAAGTTTCAATGAAATCACACCACACAGAGAAAGCAGTTTGTCCTGCTTGAATGGAAGACAAACACGAAGCTGGTCTGTGACTTCAATCTGTGTGAATGGAAGATGGCATTGCTTCCATGACCCACATTCCATTCAATACCAAGAGCAGAGAGGAACAGCTTTTAGGAGCCCGATAGGAACAGTCACCTTAGAGTTGCTGTTTGACTAAACAACCACTCCATTCTTTTCTTCTCTGCAGCCATTTCTTACACCTTTCAACTGTTCGGCAATATGACTCTCCTGGGATTGCGATACAGTGTGTCAGATTCTGTCACTCCTTAACATAACAGAGGGGAGGTGGCCACTGTTTCCCAGAAAGGACTCTTTCACTGATCTGCAACACTGTGCTTCCAGCCCAGGATAGAATCTTCTCTCAACCAGAGTGCTAGTTGATTGAATGGCCAAATAAAATGCTGAGTAAGGTGTGGTCACCCACATTTCCAGGAAGAGTCCCAATTTAGCCGAAGAGTAAAGTTCATGAACCAGATCATCACTAAATAATTCTCCACAAATAACTAACTTTTTCACTTGAAAATACTTGCAAACCACTCAGATTCTTCCATTGACTTAAGTAAGTCTTTTACTCCCAAATAGAGAAGTCCAGAATTTATTGAGTTTTATGTAAATGGAATAAAAACAAATTGTTTGCAGTGGTGAGGACTCTGCCATTTTTTGCCATTATTTAAAGATGACAAAGGAGATTATTATTTTTATACATAGAGTAAATCAAGAACATCTAATAAATTTTAGGATTTATTCATTTGTCTGTTCTGCTAAGCTTCCAAGCTGTTTCAGGAATCAATCAAACAAAGTATTCAATAATATAGTTTTCCACTTAACTGGTAATCATTATGAAAGGCTTTAAAACTGAAATTAATACACATTGCATCATTAGCTGCCACTGAATATTGGAAGAAGCATCTATTTTTATTTTTGGTGGAGAGCCACTGCTTTATATAAAATAAGTTAGAAACTTCTTTTCCATGATATGAATAGTTTTTATCACAGACACACTCCTAACCCTTCCATGATTTTGATGATAGTAGCACTAAAATAATTCAACAATAAATCTTAAGTTTCTTTTTACAACATTGACCAAATTTAATTTTCAGTTAGGAAATTTTCTTACTAGAAGTATTTGAGAACTAGAAAGTTACACTTGAACTTGGCCCTGCTAGACCAGACTAAATCCGCCTCTGTAAGTACTAATGCAGCAGGTATGGTAGAGGAGGAATGCAGGAGTGCTGAGCAGACATGCATATGCATTTATGCAAATGAAAATTTGGTGTGTGAGTAGGTATGAAGTGAAAACTCATAGGAAATAAAGGTTTCATTTCTGCTATCTTTCATGCTGATGTGCATCTGTAACTACGTAAGTATCTAAAATGTATTAAACAGCACTTGACAGAAGTTTTTGCAGAATAAGAAGTGTTAATATAGATGGATAAAAAAAGCCAATTATGTACCTGATTTGTTAGCTTTTATTAGTTTTATTTATGTTTAGAACAACTGTCATTTAAAAACAGGGGAAAAAAAGGCTGACACCGAGAAAGAGCCTTATGGAAAAAAATTGTTGATTTTGAAGTCTGAACTCTACGGAGTGGAAGAAGTAGACATATAGGCTTTGATTTAAAAAAAAAAAACTATTTTATCTGGGTTTCTTAAATGACTCTACCTCCCTTCAAACCCCCAAACCTAGGCAGAAGAGAAAGAAGGTTAGTAGGGACAGGAGATGTAGACCTCTTTTGACTTAGTTCCTTAGGATGAGTCCACTCTGCCTCATCAGGATTCCAGGAGGTGAGCCAAACAGCATACAGCTGCAGTCAAACAAATCAGCAGCAGCCTCCTCAGAGCATTATCTGGCTCTATAGGAGCTACTCAGAGCATCCTTTCTCTGTCTCTGTCTCTCTCTCTTTCTCTCTCTGAGCTATTTTATACCTATTCAAAGTCAACACAAGGATGTTTTCCAGCTGGCAAAACCCATGCCTCCCTCATGAGCCAGTTTCAAGCTGACAAAGATCATGATCCCTCTGACCTTCATGAGGCTGTTATCAGCTGTGGATAAACTAAAAGCATTCCCACATCCCACACTTAGGATCACCTCAAAAACATGTTTACATAGCAAGTGAGTTGTAAGAAACCAAACATATGCATTGATCCTGTAAAGACAGTGGGTGTCAGGTTAGTTGTGTTCCACCAAGAGAATGCCCAAAGAGCTGAAATCTACCTGCAGAGTGCTCCCCTGGCCTTCACCTGGCACTAGAAGGTGTGTGCTATGGCCTCAACGTGAGCAGTCAAGGAGTAGGCAGCTGAGGAAGCATCTGTTTAAAAGCCATATTTAAGTATATTGGGGAATCGAGGAGGATTAAATAAATTTTCCCAGTGCTTCCTGGTTTTATGCATTCACAGAACAAGAAAATTGGAACACAGGGAACTTCCCAGAGACTCATACTCCAACCAAGGACTATTCATGGAGATAACCTAGAACCCCTGCACAGATGTAGCCCATGGCAGTTCAGTGTCCAAGTGGGTTACATAGTAATGGGAACAGGGACTGCCTCTGACATAATCTGATTGGCCTGCTCTTTGATCACCTCCCCCTGAGGAGGGAGCAGCCTTACCAGGCCACAGTAGAGGACAAGGCAGCCACTTTTGATGAGAACTGATAGACTAAGATCAGAAAGGAGAGGAGAACCTCCCCTATCAGTGGACTTGGGGAGTGGCATGCATGCAGAAAGGGGAGGAGGGAGGGGCTTATGGGGGGATACAAAATGAATAAAGTGTAATTAATAAAAAATTTAAAAAAAAGAAAAGCCAAAAAAAAAAAAACCCACAAAGTTCTAATTAACCATTGTTTTGCTATACAATACAGCATGGTGAAAAGCCAGGGCAGACCCAGGCATCCTTGCACTTGTAGACTTCTCTAAGTCTTAATGGCAAAGCCACACTGAGGTGATAACTGGCCCTGTGTCTAATGCAGAAGTATTTAGCACTTGTGAGCTTCAGGATAGGAGAGAGAATAGAGCTTTCTCCCGCTTCAGATGGTGCACAATGCCATACAGTTCCGGGACGTCAGTTACAGCTCACAGAGTAGCTACATAACACGTGTGCCACAGTTTGGACAAGTCCTCCTGAGGATCTAGCCCCACAATTATTCCCTTAAGACTAGTTGGTAGACAGTCTAACTTTAGGTTCTTTCTGGAGCATAAGAGTCTTGATTAGTTTCCGTTTGTGTTTCTGGCCTCATCTTAGCAGTCCACTTTCAATAATCAGCATTCAGTGTTTGCTCTGTTTCATGGAACAGAAGCATTGCTCTTCCAGTTTCATACAGACCAACCGATGTGTCCCGTCTTAGGAAATAAGCACTTGCCAGAATGGCATCGGCTTCACCTCAAACATCTCTGTACTGTTGAAAAACAAACAAACCAACAATCTTTTATCTAAAGACATAACCCATGAACTCATCTCCTAATTATAGCAAAAAGATATTTTAAAGATAAAAATTTACTCAGCAAGTGATGGTTTATCTTTAATGTGATAGGCACTATATGAGATTCTGACAGACATAATAATTTCCTTTGAAATGGAAAATTATTCTAATTTCATGAAAAGAAGTATTTTTTTAAAGTACTGAGAAATGCTGTCTTAATGTGTATTGAGCACCTAGTGATGTCTCAGAATTATTCTGGGTAGGGAGCAGTAACAGGAATGACCCATTCTCTGGGGAGAGTTCATGGACATGGTAGAAAAATACTAAATGAATTAATAAAATGCAGTCTAATGCCCTGTAGAACTCTGATCTATGTTGAGACAGAAATAAAAGCTGGTCCCATGATGGGGGGCGAGAGGGCTCTGTTAGATAGAGATTACATTCGAATCCTCCAAGCTGTGATGTCTGCACAGAGCTTTGAATGAAGCACTAAAGGAAAGCGAAGGAGTTTTCCTTTAGCCTGGGAAGGACATAACAGGCTTCAGTGAAAAGAGGCAACAAGTATCAAATGTGATAATGAACAGAGAAGGAACAGGCCTAAATTCAGTGTGTTAAAATTTTACTTGTCTTAATCCAACAGTGAATAAACATAATTTCAGATGTTTTTAGAGCAGTGATTCTCAGCCTGTGGGGTTCCATCCCAGTGAGAGTTGAACTATTCTTTCACAGGGGTAGTTCATGCCCATCGGAAATCATAGATACTTACATTATAATTCACAAGAATAGAAAATTTGCAGTTATGAAGTAGCAACAAAATAATTTTATGGTTGTGGGTCACCACAACATGAAGAACTCCATTAAAGAGTGTCAGCATTAGGAAGGCTTGTAACCACTGCTTTAGAGCAGCAGGTGTAGGAAAAGGCAAGGTCTCAAACAAAGAGGAAGTACCTTTCAGTGAAGAAGGAAATTCCACTAAGTTTTAGTATGAAACGTCCATCAGTTGGCATTGCCAGGAGTTTGTTCCTTCCCATGCTGAGGATGGAGGACCAGGTCTTCTACAGACAGGCAAAGAGCTCCACCCTTGAGCTCCAGGCTCAGGCTGGTTCACTAGTTCCTTACACTTACAGGAGTATTCTGAGGACAATGATATCTTGAGGCTTTGATCCCTAGAACCAGACAGGTTCTTGGCTACTCACATGGTCTGTAGCTGCATCACTTACCAATTTGAAGTGAGGGTTTCCATAGGGCCTTTTTGGCCAATAACTCAATTCCATGTAATCCATTCCTGGCACTGGAGTTTTCATTTATGTTTGTTTTATCCTAGCCTTGTTTGTAATAATAATAATAATAATAATAATAATAATATAATATATTTTATATAATAATAAAATATAATAATAATAATAATAATAATTATGTGCCTGTTTGTTTTCTAATGAGAGAGAAATAGGGGGTACGGATTTGGGTGGAGAGGACAAACCATAATCAGAATATATTGGATAAATATTTATTTTCAATTAAAAAATTAAATGTGTGTATGTGACCTATCGTTGTCATCATTGCCCCAGGTTCTTATGTAAACGTGAATTTCTGTGACATGCCTTAGACAAGTGAGTCAACGTTTTAAGGGTATCATAGAGATTTTAGTTATTGACTGTGCTGAAGATAAGGGAGAACTAATCTGAAGAGAAAGGGAGAACATTTAAGACAAAATTACCAACATCAATAAAGTTTTCAGGTTCTGAAAACTTAAGTGTCTATTTTGGACAGTTGGCCAAAATACAGGACTCAAGTGGGAGAGTGAAGGTGGAGAAGGGTGAAGAGACATGCAGTGTAATCTCTCAACATCTCCAGTGTTGCAGAATTCCCACACTGTGGAAGGCCTGTGATGTCATTGGAGGGTATTAAAAATGAGAGGATGATATCAAAGATTAAAATTCCAATGATGTGTCAGAATGGAGACTACAAAACTATTTACAGCTCCCATGACTATTCTCTTAATTCCTATGTGTCAGGAGGCTATAGAGAATCATACTGAATCTGTTTTCAACTATGAACACCACACTCTTCTCCGTTTCAACATCCCTTTCTTATTGTAACTTCACCAAGAAGATATAAAGACACTTTATGATAGAGAAAGTGTCTTGGGATCAGTGAATGTATCAGTCAACTCTACATCAAAATTGTCTTGCCTTGTAATGTGGCCTTATGCATTCGAAGGAACACAGTCCAAAGTGTGCCTCAATACACCTGTGAAAAGGAAAGGGGCTATCTTATATTATCGGCAGCTCCTCATTCATCTGGACAATTTTTAGGTCTGTTTCATGATCTCTGTTAAAGCAAGTTATATAAGCACAACATTTGATGTAAATTTTTTTTAAAATTTCATAGGGGAATTCACTGCTTGCTATGTACATGCTACTATGGAATATATACTGTCTTCAGCTTTTAAAAATAGCTTCACATGAAAATGAAAATGTCGAATGTGGGATTTTTGTATCTTGAATAAAAATCAGTGTTCTTGCTGTACAAACAGTACTTGACAAGAACAGGGTTTGGGCTCATCTAAATAAAATTATTGCTACAGTAGTGATTCTTAGCTAAGGAGAAATCATTTCTGCTCCCACCTCTGGTCCCAAGGGGGATGTTTGTCAATATCAGCAGACATTTGGTACTTGTAGCTAGGAGTTACTACTGGTACCTCTGGGTAGAGATCAAAGGCCAAGCAGCAAGATATTCTCTGGCTTTCTACCAAAAAAAAAAAAAAAAAAAGCTTTGTTCATTCCCTTTGTCAGAAACCTCCTAACTGTGACTGTCTGGACTGGAGTTTAGCTTTGTTGATAATTCAGCTCTCACAAATAAAACTTAGACTCCAGGCCACTCATTTGTAATATTGAAAAGAAAATGAACTGATGGCTAGAGAAAGGATTTTATGTTCATGGACATATAAAATTGTGCCTTAGTCATTGGATTATACAGAGGCTTGGGAGTCCAATGAGACAAATAATCCTTGGCAAAATATTGCTCTTGTGGGATAAAATAGCAGAAAAAAAAATGAATGAACTGTGAATCAGAATTGGCATTCATCTTGCTGTTCTGACTATAGCTACAACTCTTGAACAAAACACAATCAGCTCCCTGAGTTTCTAATTCCTCAATTTAAGAATGTCCTAAGTCAGATTGGCCTGGAGTCATGCCTGTGAGAGAATGCACCGATTGATGACTGATATGGGAAGAGCCCAGACCACTGTCAGGGAGACCATTACTAAGCAGTTAAGCTTTGTAGCATAAGAAAGCTAGATGATCATGCATGGGGGTAGGCCGGGGAAGAGCAGAGACAATGTTCCTCCATAAGTTTTCATCCAGCTGGATGCCCTGACCATCTGCTTTGGGTTTCTTCAATGATGGGCAGCTACTAGCAGGGTGAAATGAATCCTTCCCAACTCAAGTTGCTTTCATTTATATTTACCACAACAACAGAAAGAAAACAAAACAGCCTATGGTTCAAAAGAATAGAAAGTTTATTTAGCTCATGACTTGGCAAATTTGTAGTAAGGTTTTTGTGAGGGTTGGTCCTCACTTTTTCACCTCAGGACACAAGAGCTGGGGGGAGGGATGGCGAGGAGATTGTTTTGAAGCAACTCATGCACATGTCCATCCACAGAGGAGGTCTGAGGGATGAGAACGGGTTATGCCACAAACACCTTAAAGGTCGCACCTTTTACAGATCCCTAAAAGAGCCACTGTGGACCGTCTCTCCCAGTGTGCCTTGGAGGAATACTGTCCATTCTCAAAGCACAGCAGTGGCATATGGTGACAAACTTTTCCTGGGCAAGGTTGGAGGCACTGGTGAACAAGGCATGCATTCCTAGTTTTTTTCATATGGCCTCTGGTATGTTCACTGAAACTTCAGCCTTGAATTCTGCTGCTTCTGATTTGTCTTTATTCTTTCCTGCTTTGGTCCATGTGTGTTTCCACTAATCATGACCTATAGTGCTGTCAGCCCGCCCACAGATGCAGAGGCAACCACCTTTCTTACTCCCCTCGTCAGCTGAGATCAACTGCTTGACTTGTGTTCCACTTCACTCATGAGGTGCCTTCACTCATGTCATTCCCTCGATACAGATGAGAGGCCTAATAAATGACTGAGGGAGGAAATAAATATAATGAAGAAACTGAGAGGCGGGCAGCAAGGTGGCTCAACAGGTAACAGCACTTGCCACAAATCCTGACCACCTAAGTTCTAGCCCTGGAATCCACAGGATTAGAAGGAGAGAAACTCTTGCAAGTTGTCCTCTAACTTTCACATGTGCAGCACATGTGCCTCACCCCCCCCACAACTAAATAAATATATACATACATAAATAAATGTGCACTTAAAAAATGAAACTAAACAAAGACCCACAATCCTTTTAGTGCTTAGCAAAGGGTATTCGAGTTTTAAAGTGTTATATAGGTATGTTTGATCCTGAAGAAATGTAAATGACCTCTAAGAATCTGAGACACAATCAAGAAACAATCCATTGAGCGAAAATAATCATCTCAAAAAACCCTTGTTCTTCTGAATCATAGTTATATTTCATTTCTCAAAGTACACTGTTGAATCATAAGTTTAGGAAACATTGGATAATACAATTAAAAATAAGTTACACTTTAGGAATATTTTTAAAAATGTCCTAGAGTTAAGTAATATTTTAGGCTGTTCTTAGCCTACTTAATATGACATTAATATTTTTTCCTTACTGATAAGTAAAATGAAAACGATAATGTTTTGGAAATTCTATGCTGGGTAACATAATGAAGTACTCACTATGAATACTCCAAGTTTTTAAAAAATAGGATGAACATATGAAACCTGTGAATTGGAAGTCTACATGAAAAAAGTATAATCTGTACCAACATGTAGGAAAAGAACTATTTGCAGATGTAGACAGGAGAAAAATAACATTTCAGAAGTCACAGGTGATAGAAATGAGTAGGATTTGCAAAGTGGGGCAAAGCTCACTTTTGCTAAAGAACTAAATGATGGGGTCCTAGGTCAGTTGGCTTTGATACTCAAGCAGGTATGTTTTTGTTGATAGGAGTTAGGAATACTTACAAACTTTGACTCATCAAGTGTTATAAAAATATTAAATATTTTCTGCAGCATTACTTTATTGTTAGGTGGTAAAATTGGGGTTCAAACTTAAGATTTCTGGCTCCAACACCTGCTTTTTTGGCCTCTAGTATTGAATTTCCTAACAAGTCTACCAAATGGAAAGCACATTTGGGCAAACATAGATTCTTGAACATGAAAAATGCAGACAATATGTTTTTTCACTGTGACTTTATTTCGGGACCAGAGAGATGCAGATCTGAGAAAGTCAGAAACAGTGCACCAAGCAAGGTGCAAACACAAGTTCTGGACAGATGTGGGAAAAGACCTCAAGCTCCCTAACCTGAAATTGAAGGAATTTGCCCAGCTGGAAAAAAAAATCCACAGAATTAACACTAAGACAGAAATGTAACCAACCCAGAGATTTCCTGGCAAGAATGAAGAGTTATGGAAAACTCATCTCCTGCTTGTCTGGTCTACTAAAACCTGACTGAATTATTAGAGAAATGTGAAAAAAAAATAAATAAAGTAATACATTTGCAGGATTCCTACCAGGGGAACTCTCAGGGATATGACCCAAACAAAGACACGTGAGGTGAAAGTGATCAACACAACAGTTATGAAAGCACCTGGACACAGACTTACCAATGGGTAGCATATGCATCATTAACTTATGCTCACTCAGACTGAGTGTTCAGAGCTTCCTGTAGTTGGTTGGATGAAGTTCCTATGTCTGCTGAAGTGATTGGGGAAACGACATAGAAGGGGAAATCTCAATAGTGGCTTTAAGCTGGTTAGTTTGTTAATTTTTATTTCCATTTATTTTCTTTTGTGTTTCAATTTACTACAGGATTTCATAGAAATAGCATGGGATGGTTTATTAATATACGGTCCCTTCTTTCTGAAGGCTGCCTGGCATAGTATCAGAAGGAGCTATGTAAGCTGTCAAGGGAGAAAAGCAATTAAAAGTGAAGCTTTCAAATTACAGTAATTCCTGGACCGGTCAGTTCTCCACAAAGGCGCAATAGTAGCTACACTTTTGTCTTGGGGGTGCCCAGGAGATGTCTAATTGGATTTAGAGCCTGCTCAACAGGAGCGACATAATGCTCAGTACTGTGAAGCTTCCTAACCACCTGTGTCTGGAGAGGACATAGACACTAGAGAGTTTTCCATGGCCGTTCTCCTAAGCCAATTTAATTTCTCCTGTATTTTATACACTTACCATTATGCTCACAGGTAAGCACGGCTCTCAGCTCTCATAAAGAAATTCTCCTTTTCACAAAATACAGAGAGTGTTACAGAGATCTAAAACTGGTTAAAATGTACAGACTAAGTGACTGTGGAGTCCCCAGTCACAACTGACACATCTGGAATGCAACCCCTACTCAAGAAAAACTGTGAAAGAAGGACTAAATGATGACAGAACTACCAAGACAGGGTAGCTCTATCAAGACTAGCATAATGACAATGCTACTTGACACGCTAACACAGGCAGGAAAAATTCCACATTGTCCCATCCAGGATGAAGAGCTATAGGTGATCAGTGCCTGCTGAGAGAGGGAGAATTAGTTATTTCCAGAGGCAAACTCCCATATGAATTTTCTAATCGCAAGTAATCAGCCCTACAGTTATATGAACTTGGTAGGTTATAATGTATGTGTACGTATACACATACAGTATACATATGTATGCATATGTATGTATACATATGTACATATGTATGTGGATATATATATATAAAACTAAAGAGATGAATATTGGAGGAGAGGGCATGGGGGAGTTCATGGTGGGAGTGGTATAAACGCAGAGCTCATGTATGAAGTTAAAGAAGTTGAATGTATAGATAAAGGCCCATCATGACAGTCTCAAAAACATTGCTTCTTTATTGTATATAATATATATATATATATATATATATATATATATATATATATTTCACACACATACAGAGGGCAGTACTAGGAGATCAGAAGATGTAAAATATACACTGGTCTAGAAGGATTAAGCAGAACTAAACATGTGGGTTTCGCTTTGGTGACCTGGTTTGCTACACAGACACAGGAAGAAATGAATGCTGCACTTAAGAGGCTGTTCAAATAGATATGACATGTTAATGGGTGTTTAATGCTAACATGTCACCCTCAATCCACGGGGACACATGATGGAGTAACAGTTGGGAACACTTGGCGGCTATTTTTCTCCAAGTAAAACAAGATGCACAAACTCCCTCTTGTCTTTCCTCACTTTAGTAGCTGCAAAGTAATTATTTTCTGAAGCTATAATAGATAAAGCCTAGACACCGGCCATTTTAAAGTCATTAATCAACAGAGGATGAGAACAAATTTCTCTTTCTAGAAATTGATGCTCAAAGATAAATTAAAATGTTAAGGATGCAATTTTATGTCCATTGTCCTAAGTCATCTTGAAAAAAAAAAATAGAAAGTAGCCTTATTCATGACAAGGAAGAAAATATATATAGAATAGTCATTATTATTATTATTAATTATTGTTAATTATTTTTAAGATTCCAGGCTGCTTACACACATAGCCTTCTAATCATCACAGCCCACTGAGCTGAGTTTTTCATGTTATTGAGAGGAAATAATGTAAATGCAATGATTTCACACTTAGCTATCTGAGAAGCAGTCTATGCTGAAGGAAGCCTTTAACTGTATGTACTTGTACTAGACTATAAATGACACATATCTCAATATTCAGTGCATAGTACGTGCCTTCTTGATAGCTTTCACTGTAAGGAGTGAGTGAAGTCAAACTCTGAGTGAATCCATGTTTGACATAAACCAGCCACATAAAAGACTAAGGAATCAGGTCAGAGAGCACTGGCAAAACCTTTCCTGAGATGAGGCTCGTAAAAATAAAAGCCATTCTCTATCCAAGTGGGGAGTTTATGAATGATGGATCAGGGTATACAGAAAATGCCATCTGTAGCTTCTTCCTTCAGAGGTGGCAAATTTCAAGATGCGACCTTGAGCCTGTGATATGGTTATTATTGGTAACTCTTACAAAGATCTAGAATGGAAGAAGAACAAGTTAGTAAGAAACAAACGCAAACGTACAGCTCGGAAAGGAAAACATCATGAGAAAGCTTACTGTTACTCTCAAGACACGTGCTGCCAAATCAGCTGTGATTGCTATGCAGATCAACTCCATTTAGGAAAGTTCTGCTGTGCACTGGCAGAATGGAAAGGTGCTCTGAGAGCAAGTGCCGCAAACATAAGCTTTCCAGCTGTCAAACAGAAGGCCTAAAAATTTGATCCTAGGAAGCAAACAAGAGCCATTGTGTATGTGGTCCAGTGGGGTGAGGGTCCACTAAGCTTCCTTTCCTGCTGTACAGTGGTACCATATTTGGACACAGAAAAGATGCAAGGTTGGAGGAGGTTATGCATTCTTCCTCTGTGCTTTTGGAGAGACACTGAGGCAGGGCAGCGTGTGCTAGGGCTGGAGCTCTGCAAAGAAATTGTGAAAGACAATCTCATGAAGCTGTGATGATAAAGCATTGGTCTCAGTAGAAATCTCCAATTGCAGAGATGCCATCGCTATGAGATATCTGCTAAAGAGAGCAACATCTAGGGAATGGAACCAGCCCAAGAGATAACTGTGTGACCCAAGCAGACAAATATTGAGGCATGGTGCCATCTAGGGCCTCTGAAACTAAAGCCCTGACTACCAGGCATAGAGCAACAGAATTTGATGTTTGCATTGGTGGTTTCTGGCCTGCCTTCCTTATCTTCCCTCTCCATTCCTTCTTTTGGAGTGATAATAAATGTTATGTTTACTGGGAGTACGTAATTTGCTTTTTGTTGTTTGAAAATCGGTCATGGTTAAGGAATTACCTTGATTCTCAAAAGAGATTAGAGACTGTAAATATTTAAATGACACTGATATTGTCAAGATTATTGGGAACTTTTTTTGGTTTTGTTTTAAATTTTATTAATTACACTTTATTTACTTTATATCCCCCCCATAAACACCTCCCTCCTCCCCTCCAAATCCCGCCTTCCCTCCCCCTTCTCCACATATGCCCCTCCCCAAGTCCACTGACAGGGGAGGTCTTCCTCTCCTTCCTTCTGATCCTAGTCTATCAGACTTTCCCAGAGGAAGTAGATTACTAGAGGTAGGCCTTAAGTCTGACTTCACTGCCTGCTTGTTCTCTCCACTCCCCGCTGCAGTTGAGATATCCTCTCTCTGCAGCTCCGGCTGCCTGCTGCCGTGACTCTCTTATTTCTGACTCTCTTTCTAGAACCATAAGCCAAAGCAAACCCTTTCATTTGTAACTTGATTGGGTCATAGTATTTTGTCACAGTAACCAAACGGTAACTAATGTAGGTATTGTAAATAGTCAAGAGGAAGATGGATGATAAGCATAGCCTGGGATGCAGCCACATCCTGCATCATTTATATATAAATATGATTATATATAAATGTATATATACACACAGATACATACATGTATATATGCATATATAGGTATAGATGAATAAATACATGTGCACATATATAAATATAACAGAAATCATGGATTTTGGTTCTATGTCCTTCTTAGAACCAGTTTCTCACAGATAACAAGTTATATAATAAGTTATTTTGTGTTTCTGTAGTGCAAATGAGAAAAGTATACTCAAAGACACTAATGATATTCAACCCCTGATTCTAAAGCATACCATGAACACACCATACATTCCATCCTTCTCTTACAAATGTTAAAATAACATTGTTTGTCACATCTGAAGTCAACTTCAGACAAAATCTAGCATCTTTAGGTGACCTCTTATTATAAGTTACATGTTATCTACAGATACATATAAAGATTCAGCGCTGATACTTATAAAAAATCTTTTCTATTGTCTCAGATTTTTGCTGTGAGTGTAATTATATAATGATCATGGACATTATTAAATTTCTTAAAATTACAGCAACTGCCAAGTAATGACAAGCAACTCTCAAGACAATAGCTAATGTCACACAGGGGCAGTGTAGCAAAAAACAACAACAAAAATACCTTTATAAATCATTGTAACATAATGATTGATCCGGGATGCCACTAGATGCCCAAACCTGCAACTTTGCATTTCTAGAATCAGACAGCCATGCATTCATGCATAGAAATGTTCATTTGTCTCACTCTGTGAAGCACACAATTAGTACATAAACTGCTTTCTGCCACATGCTACTCCAGCAGTGTGTTTGTGGGTAGTGGTGAACATAGCTGCCTACCATGTATGACTCCAAAGCAGGATGTGTCAGTGCCAGCTAAACTACCATAAACAAATAGCTGTAGTAATTTAGACAATTCACTTTACTTTCTTCTTTTTCTGAAACATAAACACAATGCACTACATTTTTATTGGCTAAGAATCTGTTGCAAAAATGGAAATCCTTATCTTTATTACTAATGAAATGTATTTGCTTACAAAATGAGAACATACGTGCAGAAATCTGTTGAGGATAGACATAACCACAAGGAGAAGACTGTGTCTTTCTTCTGTTTTCCTTTTCTTCATCCAGGAGTGACTCTCACGCATGCAGGATAACCAGTGGCACTAGCATTCTCAATGCAATGCTAGTATTGCCACCTGTACTATTTGAAGAGCAAAGTCATTTTTTTCAAAAGGTGCCAAAAGCCATGAAGCTGCTGTGATTAGCACAGGTTGGGGTTCATTCCACGTCTGTCGGATGTTTTGAAGTGAGCTAGGTAAGGTGAGTCCCTGGTGAGCTGCATAAACAGAAGGTAAAAGAAGGAAGATATTTTAAAGGAACAGATCATCTGTGGTTGCAGGAGACAAGGACAATTAAATAATATTTGCATAAACAAAGCTCTACTTCTTTCATGTGAGCTTCTCCGTTCAGTATTTCATGTAGTATCTTAAGAGGTCCATAACCGTACAGTACAGAAAAAAATAGCTCTATTGAAGACCACACATAACCCTTGAATTATTTAAATAACAATTGAATGGCTTCCCTTAACTTACATGTGCCTTTGGCTTTAATTTATGAAGACGATGCTTTGTAACACAGAAGCATCACACAAGTGACATAGTTACACATCACATTGACATACACGAAATGTACAAGATTAATTTTTCCACCTAGTTGAGAGTTTTATTTTGTAAAATGTGTGCTATAAATAGGTACAAGAACAAAGACTGGGAAAATTATGTGAATTGTCCAGCTTTATAGGTAAATGGATGAACAGCAGTACTTGAAATGAGAAAGCAGAGAACAGCACCATTCTACTCGTGTTGAACTATGGCAACCATCAGATCTTAGCCCAACAACTCTTACATCACATTTTGGATTTCAGAAAGCCAGCATTAGGTTAAAAAGGACAGTAGCTTCACAAGTGGCCTCTGAATAGTTCCTCAGATCTGTTTTTACTTGTGGGCTCTGACCATGGTGCTGAATACTCAAGTGCCAGAAGTTGGGTTACCCAGAGCCAGAAAGAGAAGGCCAGGTTCAAATCATAGCTTTATAGCTATGTGAGTAATTATGCTTCAAGGGAAAATGCTGTCAAAATCTCTTAATATCTAATATGAAGAGTCACAAATATGTGCATAAGAAATTCATAGTGATAAAATTTGTAGAAGTAAAACACAGGAGGCAAATTTTGAGAGTATTGTGGCAAGTTTTATATACAACAAAGAACTAGCTCTGAACATAAAAATGATTTTAGAGTTTGTTAAATTTAACAATATCTCATTTTTAAAGACACTGTTAGCACTTGCCACAGCTTATGAGGAAATAGCTATGAGACACTTATCTAATGCAAGGCTCATTCCAGAATATCCAAATGCACACAAGGAAAGAAACAACTCTGTTGGAAAATATTCCAAAAGACCTGGGCAGATATGTCACTATACTATATAAACAGATGGCAGACAGCATGAAAATATGTTCAGTATCACCTGTCACTAGAGAAATGCAAAGTGTAACAAGAGACTCTTCCAAGTAGCACTGAAATTAGGAAGAAATTGAAAGTAGCTATTCCAAACTGTAGTGAGGAAGTGAAGCAATAAGAATGCTTATTCATAGTTAGATTAAAGATGTGAAACAAACTAAGTTATTTGCTAGATAATTTAACAGTGTCTTATAAAAAGCTCAATAAAATTTTATCATGCTGTCTGAACACTTTCACACCCCAGTTTTAATTAAATTTGTTTTCAAACTTATTTATGCACAGAAATCTCTACATAAATATTTTTGCCAGCTGTGTTCACAATCACTGAAAAGTAGATGGAATTAAGAAGCCCTTTAGTGAATGAATAACTACATAAATCATGGTTCTTTCATATGGTAGAACACTGTACAGTAATGCAAATTATTGACCAATCATTCAAATACTAAATATGTAATAATCCGTAAAAGTAGTTATTCTATTTATGAGACATTTGAAAATGTCAAAACTGTGCAACAAATTTTTATGAGGATAAACATATTACAATTCCCAGGGATTAGCAAGAACAAAGAGTAAATGTGCTAAAAAAACATACTTTTTTAGGTTTTGGGAACCATTTTGCACTTTATTGTAGCATTAGCTGTAGGACATGATCAAAAGTCCATAGATATTTACAACTCAAAATATGAACAGTAGTGTATACAAATCTAGAAAAATCAGGTATGGCATCTGAGAACCCTGGGATGTAATTCAGGTTCTGAACACAATCTAACGATGTGTGTTGTAAAATATACTTACACATATACGTATACACATATGTATATAGTACATATAATATATACATATATATATATATGTTTTACTGAAGAAGTTTGTGTGAAAGGGGATGACCCGAATAACTTTAGAAATTAGTGATGTCTATAAGATTAAGACAAAAAGCCATTTATAAGTACTTTTATTCAAGTCCAGAAGGTTGTTTCTTATTGGGAAACTGGCTAACAGTATTGAAATCACTGTAAGTGCTTACCTGTACTTCACAAGTAAATGTCATATTGGTGGATAATGGAGCTATGTTTCTCACTAGGTTGGAATTAATCAGGTGGTACTTGGTTACGTAGAAAAACACCTCTGTCAGCTCATATGTAGTAATAGACTGTAAATGCAGAACTAAATATGCTTACAAGTTAGTATATAGAAATGTATTCCCTATTTCTGCCCACAAAAGTGACCACAGGTACCAAATCTCAGAAGTAGTGAACAGAACAGAAGCCAGAATGGAGCTAAAATACAGTTCTTCTTAAAGTTTTTCTTATTAAAGAAATTATCGGCCTTTGTACTGAAAAACAAAATATATCAGATTACCCACAGGATTTTGCAATGCCAAAATGCAAGAGATTACTTACACCCTAAATAAAAAGATTCACTGATATGATAAAGGCAAAAACAGCTGACCTAAAACAACTAGAACAACAGAATATATACTGTACAATTGAATAATAACATAATTTATAAAACAAATATGTATAAAAATGAATAAGTAGATATATAGTAAATAAATGAATAAATAATATATCTTGAGCTTTAACCTGAAATATAAGGTGTTTATGATTAGAGATATGTAAAGTGGTTGCTAAATAATTGATACTAAAGAAAATAAAATAAATAATTGATACTAAAGAAAATTGATACTAAATAAATTGATACTGTGGTATAGAACCTGAAATATAAAATAAGCATTTCTGATTGTAGAGATAAATATTAAATAGACTAATAAGAGACAATTGTGATGGTTTTTCTTGGTTGCCAACTTGAATACATCAGGAATTAACTAAAATCCAAATGGTAAGTACGTCTGTGAGGGAATTTTCTTAATTAAATCATTTTAAGTGGGAAACCCACTTTTAATTCAAATCCTTTGAGGTGGGAAGATCTACCTTTAACCTAGGCCATACCCTCTGGTACCCATCTATCTATCTATCTATCTATCTATCTATCTATCTATCTATCTATCTATCTATTATCTATCTATCTATCTATCTATCTATCATCTAAATATATATATATCTAGTCATGAAATGTGGGAGCATTTGCTCTTTGCCTGCTAGTTCTCACTAGCAAGCTCATTCCATTATTGGCCTACTTATTTGGGATACCAGCATAAACTGAAGGCCAAATGAGACATCCAGCCTTGCCAACTGAACAGCTATTGGATTCTTAGACTTCCCATTATAACAAGTCATCCTTGGACTAACTGGAACACCATGCAAACCAGTCTAGTAAATCCTCTGTATTTTTCAGTTCTGTTCCTTTACAGAGCTCTGACTAATACACCAACCCTCATAAAGGTCAGCTTCCCTCTCCTTAAGTGAAGCTATATTTGAGTGTTGTTTAAAAGCATATGGCATAAAAAGGGAAGAGAAAAATAAGTTTATGTGAGAAATCTGATACCGCCTGTGTCTTATGATAGAGCTTAATATTTTTAGCAATAAATTTTGTTCGTCATACATACCATCAATATAATAAACTGAAAATCACATCGTGGGCTTCGTCAACTCTTCCAACTCTAGACTCCCCCTCCCCCAATAAAAAAAAGACTCTAAAGTAAACCACGGCAAGATATTGTATCAAATGTTTGTTGGGATTATCTATGCTGTAAGGGTGACCAGAAACAATGGAGGTCTCAGAGGCCATCCCTGGTTGGGAATGCTTCAGAAGGTGATGTGAGAAGATGTGCCATTATCCCTGGGGTTGTCTAAGGCGGTGCTATGGGTAGGTGCACTATGAGGCGTTACTTTATTTTTTGTCACTATGATGAAATATCTGAAGTGAATAGTGAATTATTTTAGCTTGTGGTTACAGAGAGATTTTATTTCACTACAGTAAGGAAGACACAGTACAAAAAAAAAAAAGAAAAGATTATAACCACAATATTGACAGCATAAATCATGAAGCAAGAGGAGAAGGGGAGCAGAGAGAGCAGGCCATAAACCAGAAGCCTTTTCCTCCTGACCTGTTTCCATCAGCCAGACTCACCATTGAAAGTTTCCATGGCTTTTAAAAGAGTGTCACAAGACAGGAACAAAGCATTCAGAATAACAGCCTCTAAGGGACGTTTCAGATTCGGAGCATAATACAGTATCCTGACACAAAAAGAGAAATTAGGTAAAAACAAAACAAGACAAAAATAAAACAAACAAACACGAAAGCAATTTCAGCAAGGTATGAATCTTAAACTATGAGGGTCTGATATGGGTCATTATCTGACTCAATATTCCATAGTTATAATAAAATAGAGACAAGATGCACAGTGTATGAGAGCTTAGTAACATTCCTGACATTACTACAAATCTACAAATACTCTATTTAGCTTATTAAGCATAAAAATAAAAGCATAGGAGTAATAAAACAATTCATGGCTGTATATATACTTCAGACTGCAATGGTGGGCTTTGAAGCATGGAGATAGAGGTTGAAGTTATGTCTTTGTTAGTAATCCAATATTTTGTAATAATATAAGCTTCTTTTCCAATCATCATTTGTGGTTGTTTAAGTCATATGCCCATAAGGGGTTTGCTTTGCTGTCGTTTGGGAATAATTGCAGACACAGCATGCTTATTAGAGTGATTTGTTGATAAAATACTAATTTTTATATAGCATCTTAAGTCAATTTGATATTGCATCATCAAATTTGGAACATTTCAGACTCACAATTCTATGATTCAGGTTCAAAAGAAATTGCACTCTGTAAAATGAATGTGAGAATGTGTGTATTTGACAAACGAACCCTTCTAAAGTGCTTATTATGAGCCACAAATTCCTGTCAATATTTCATAAATGCTGCAAGATTACAAGTGCTAATTAAAATCTTTCCTGAGAAGGCATTGGTATCACCTGCATGTTAGTTTTAATTCCACATTTTGTCATCTCTTTACCGAAAATAAACAGACGTGTGACAGAGAACTTGCTCAACTTGCCTTTGTAGCTTGCTTTCAAGGTCTTCCCTACTTCTCTGGATGCTGTGATAGCCTTTGACTAGAGACAACCCTGTAGCGCAGTTTTGATCCTAAGGTTTGGGCTGTCATTGAGAAACCTTTTTTTCTGGTATTTAGTTGATGTTCTGTGCCAGAAAGTTCGAGTTCAGAGGCTGTTAATGACCTACCTGATCCAGACCATCAGAACCAGGCTATCAGAGCTCATCAACAATGGTTAATGGGTCTAATATTTTCAAGAGAGACAACAGGGAAAATGAAATATCCTTAAAATGAGAAGTTACCTCTCTGAGTAGCACTGGACACTGAGCCAGGCTTGCCAGGGACTGAGGAAGGATAGGTTCTACAGTTTTCATAGTTAGCCATGTCAGATACCCAAAAAGGAATGTAAGCTATATTACAAGATCCAAGCACCAAGGACATTAAGAAATAATTTTATATTTTTCCTCAGCATCAGTTTGTTTATTGTCAGCTTGAGCTCCTCGGCTTCGTATTTTAGGTAACTAGAAGACTGATCATTTAACTAACAAAATGGTCTGCCTTTCTCAAATTATGAGTAATAAACTGAGGATTTGCAGATAATTCCTATTTCCCTCAGCTGTTTAGAGGACTCACTTCTAAACCATAATGAAATCAAGCTATTTATTTATTTGCCACAACCACATGAAAGGAAACATGAATGATGACCAGTGTTTAAATTAAATTTTAATCTTTAGAATAATTTTACTCATTTCTGCACTATGAATATACATTGACAATGATATATAATAAATGTTCTTGCACATCAAGTCAGCTGTAACATGTGCTAAAAAAAAAAATTCTGCTTGCCTTCCTTCTTTCATAATGTCATCTCCAGGACTGACTGAGGTCACTATGAGGTCTCGCGTATGTATGTATGTATGTGTGTATGTGTGTATGTATCCATCCATCTATCTATCTATCTATCTATCTATCTATCTATCTATCTATCTATCTATCTATCTATCTGTCTGTATCTCTGTTTATCTATTTGCTAGTCTCTGTGTGTGTGTGTGTGTGTGTGTATAATCATAAAAAATAGAAGTATTTCAAATTTACAAGTTTACAATTACAGCTTTGTACTTTATGAACCACTGAAAATATAACAACTATATTTGTACTTTCAAATTTATTGATACATACCTATGCCTTATTCTGTTAACAGAGGTGCATTTTCCATCCTCTCCTCTCTATGCAGTAATGAGGCCTATGTTTTTACTGTTTTAATCTCTGTAAGATAAAAGCTGCACAGTGCTGAACACTGTTTCTCTGGGCTGGGGGATGAAGTAGCGTTTTCCATGTTTATTGGCAATTGCTGTTCTCCTTCTTAGACTGGCTCATTCATCTCTTGCCCAATTTCCATCAGATTATTTATTCTTTTCTCATTGTTTTGGAGGAAAGCCTTATGTATTCTGGCTCCTAAACTGTCCGTGGCAAGGTTCATTGTTAATATCTTCTGCCAGTCTATGCTGCAGGTTTAAATTTTATTCATTGTGTACTTTTTTCCACAGACTTTATTCATTTTAGTGTGGTGCATTTATCACTCATTTCCTTTTTCTGAATTGTGTGTTTTGTCTTGTTTGTGAAATTCCAGTTTGCTTTACAGCCATCAAGGGACTTTCTTGCAGGATCTTCTATTAGTTGAAGGTTTGTGTTGTTCTCGTTAGACTTTAAATTTGCTTGAACTCAATTTTTGCATTCCTTGTAATAATATAGTTTTTTTTTCTGTTTCTGTTCCCAATGATTATTTAAGAAAAGTGCATAAACCCACGTATCACCCTGCTTTCCACTACATCCTCAGTCCATTATGTATGCACTCACTTACTTACTGTCCACACCAATTTCTCACTCTAAGGATGGGCATAGAATTTATCCGATGATATAAATTATGTATTTGCTATTTTCTTAAGTTTATCTCATAAATCTTAAAATCTATTTCATTCCATTACATTTACAACATGTTTGTCAAGATCTATCAAAAAGCATACAACTACATTAAGGTTTTAGTGGGAAATAAATTATAACTATAGATGGTTTTATTGAAATTATCACTGTCATTCCATCCAATAACAATGCTATGGCCCTTATCTTAAGTTCTTTTTATTAGTTTGCAATAAAATAATTTCCTCGGTGAACTTAAGCATGTACTGAGGCCCTCAGGAGCCTTGCAGGGCCTCCATGCTAAGGAATGGGATGAGGTGGGAGTAAAAGGCTCTCTCTAACCTGTTCTCATGCTCACAGTGACCTGGGTCTAGCCTCCCATCTTGCTGCCCCACAATGTCAGGGCCACAACTCTCTTGAGCCTATAATTTGGGTTCCTCCCCCGGTCAGAGGACCCCATGACTGTGCTGTCCAAGAGACCATTCATTGTTCTACCTCTCTATATTGGGAATGGAAGAAGGGCTATGGGCATGATCTCTGACTTTTCACATATAATATCTTCTGATTAAAGACATTTCTTTCAGTGTTGTTTATTGTTTTAATCATTTCCTCTGAGACATGACAATTTAGCTCTCTGGTTTATCCCGGCCCACCTCAACACCTCAACATTAGCCTGGAATCAGCAGCATAGGAGAGAGTCTATCTTTGAGTAATGAAGACAAATGCTGATGTTCAGAAGCGTTGGAACAAATAAAAAAGTATGTTATTTTAGTTCCTTTCTTTCCTAGAATAGGGCACTTAAGCATGGGGCATTTATAAAGACAAAGGATTTATTTCTTACAGCACTAGAATATAGAAAGCTCGAAGTCAGCAAGGCCATGCCAGGTAAGGATATTCTGGCTCTATCAGTCAAAGGCAGTGGCAAAAGGGCTAGAGAAGAAAAGACACAACTCCCTTACATAGCAAATTCAGTAGCACAATAAGGCACCTATTCCTGTGACAGTGACATAGACTCAATCACTAATTGTGTAGGAGTCATGATCCAAACCTTCTGTAGGGCTCCCACTCTCAGCACTACCAACTGGAAAGGAATTTCCTGACATGGGAGCTTTGGGGACTTGTTCTAACTATGGCAGCTATGAAGGAACTAATTTCTCCTGGGCCTCAGAAGCATGATATGAGAAGAAACTCTTAGAAGCTCTTAGCTGCATAGCTTAAGAGAAAATCATTCACATTGGTATTTTATGGTCTCCAAACTTTTCAAAGCTGAATTTCCATACATAAGCCTATCATATTGGCCCTACATGAAGACATTACTATTTTAGTCTCCCTGGATTTTCTTCCGGCAGGAAATATCAATGCTGGACATTCTCCGGTCTACTTGATGATAGTATATAAACAATTTTTAATTTTAAAACAATCTGAGAGAATGATAAAATAGCAAGCTTACAACTTCACACCAAGAACAACAAAAACTACAAAGGAGAAGGCGGTGGCTTCCATGTGATTATTCCATCTGTATTGTTCATAACCTCCTGCAATTCCTGAAACATTGTGGCACATTTTCCTTCACAAGCAACAACTTCTAATAGTTTCCACATTCCAAAGACAATGAGGGCAGCAAGCCAGTATTCCAGATACAAGATCTGTGACATGAAAGACTGTATGAAATCATCACCGTGGCTGGTAAGAACTCACCAAGTGTTGAAAGCAGTTGAATTTAATTTTCAGGTGCTTTTGTTCTGAGTGGCATTTATTATTCCACACTATGAAACAAAAGGTTTTTAAAATCTATTTTAGAGTCATAATTATTACATTATGAAAATCTTTATTAAAAAATGAAAATAAATAAGATGTCTGTAACTTGTCCCACATTTCCTTTTGAACTGACATTTTAGGTAAAGTTTCTTAAATATAAGTCAGACAGACTCAAGTAAAGGTGGTTTTAGAATAAGACTAGGAATTTACCTTGTGATTTTTGGAGTAGGAGAGATATAAGACATGAAACTTAGCACAGCATTTCTGCCAACATATTTCAGAGTTCAGCCTTGTAGATTCAAATTTAACGACACCGCTCACCGACAGTGATTTGAACACAGGATCTGTCATTCTACTCAGTTCATGTGTTGTGAGGATTAGGACAAATGAGTCAATCTGAGCAGCTCCTGAAAGAGCAAGGAAGTTTCTGTTGTTTGTTTTCCCATAACTGCTGTGGCTGGCTGCATTTCTGGCTGCTTCTGAACCACTAAACTGATTTTTCAATCCTTACATAATTAAATGGGAGTTTAAAGCACTTTGAGAACTGAATAGGATGGAGCACTGTTGTAATTCTAGCTCAGAAGAAGCTGGGGAAGAGAACCCCTGAGTTATGGGGTAGCTTCCGCTCTCCAGAAAGACCCTCTCTCAAGGTATTAGTCCTGCCATTTTCTCATTTTTAATTCCATCATGCCTTCTCCTTTATTTTTTAAATAATTGTTAGTTGCTGTATTCCTGTTTCATAATATCCAAGAACAAAAGAGAAATAAGAAATAGCTAAAAAAAATATCGATTTTCTAAGATTCCCTACACTCTGCCCAAAGTTTGTTTATGAGTCTCAGTATCTGCTTTGATACAATGCTGAGTAGAGTCTTTCAGAAGGGGGAGATAGTAAAACCTGGAGAGGACAGGAGCTACACAAGTAGAGCAACAGAACCAAAAATCTGGGCACATGGGGTCTAACCCCTGCTCAGATGTAGCCCATGGCAGCTCATTATCCAAGTGGGTTCCATAGTAATGGGAACAGGGACTGTCTCTGACGTGAACTCAGTGACTGGCTCTCTGATCACCTCCAGGCCAGAGAGGAGGACAATGCAGCCAGTCTTGATGATACCTGACAGGCTGGGATCAGTTGGAAGAGGAGGAGGACTTTCCCTATCAGTGGACTTGGAGAGGGGCGTGGGAGGAGATGAGGGAAGGAAGGTGGGATTGGGAGGAAAAGAGGGAGGAGGCTACATGTGGGATACAATCTATAATTAATATAAAAAATAAAAATTTAAAAAAATCTCTTTTTTCCTTGATCATATCACATTTGTGACTCTCCAGCAACACACCAAAAGTGTTCCACTGACATCTCTGTTCAACACTTCCTCATATTTGAAAATAAGCTAAATCAACCACTGGGACTTTACCCAGACCTAGATTTACACCAAAATGCCTGGAGAATCTTGAATTATTTAAAGCTGGACCTAGTAGAGTGTATTTTAACACTGTTAATTTGTGAGACAGTTTTAAAATAATGTGTAGTTTTAAGAGATAACACAGACCTCCAATGTACTCTGTTCACTTTTTTTCTCTCACAACATTGTTGATAAAATTACAACAATGATATAGTCAGAGCTAATAAAACAAGAGAAATAGATGTTCATCACTTTCTTGTTACCCACAGAAAGTAACACCCTTTTCCCTTTCCAAGATTCCTGCACCTAAACCTGGTCCATTAACGTGCTCTATTTCCACAATTTTTGGAGTTCAACAGAGCTATATAATTGTAATCATAAACACATAACCTTACGAGGTTGACACCACAAAATAGTGCTAATCCAGCCACTCTATTTCACGTATGAATCGTTTGCCATTTTTTTTCTCACTGACTAATATTCCACGCTAAGCATCTGCCCCAGTTTGTTCAGCCATTCATTATTCATTGACTGAAACACTTGTATGATACCAGCTTTGGGTCTTGTGAATAAAGTGGCTTCAAATATTTTTGTGCAAATGTTTGTGTCAGTGTTAGTATTACTTATGTGAGCTTCCTGCTCAACACAATTCCTAGATCTGCTGCCTGTGATCACTGCATAAGCCACTGAAACACTGACTTCCAGAGTAGCCAGTGGCGTCTTGCACATGACAACACTGTTGCTTGGCGAGCTCGCCAGGAGTGGGTGTCAACGCTGTGCTTTACTTGCTCCATTCTCTGGAGGTGTGGTGGTGTCTCACTGGGCTTGTGGTTTCCTCTGATGGGAATGGGAATGGCACAGTCTCCTTTTTTGTCTGTCTGTTTGTTTGCTTGTTTCTTTGTTTGTTTTTGTGCTGGCTTTCTTCTTTGTGAAAGGCCCCACTGGGAATGGTGATGCTTAAAACTGAATATTAAGAAAAGCAAACAAATAAGAGTTTAAATAGTACAATCAACGATCTTATGTCCTGTGTGCTATGATATGTGATTGCAAATATTTCTTTTCTGGTGTCTAAATTGTTTTTTAATTTTCTTAAGAGGATCTTTCATGGAAATAATGGTTTAAATCCAGTCATTTCAAGTTTATATTTACTTTCTTTTCATTGAGTATTTCTTTTTTTTTAATTCCTTTTTTAAAATAAAAGTCAATCAACTTGGAACCCCCCGGAACCTCCCTCCCTCCTCCCTTCCCAATCCCATCCTCTTTCCCCCTTCTCTACCCATGCCCCTCCCCAAGTCCACTGATAGGGGAGGTCTTCCTCCTCTTCCTTCTGATCCTAGTCTATCTGGTCTCATCAGGAGTGGCTGCATTGTGTTTCTCTGTGGCCTGATAAGTCTGCTCCCCCTTATGGGGAGGTGATCAAAGAGCCAGCCACTGAGTTGATGTCAGAGATAGTCACTGTTCCCTTTACTATGGAACCCACTTGGATAATGAGCTGCCATGGGCTACATCTGAGCAGGGGTTCTAGGTTATATCCATAAATGGTCCTTGGTTGGAGTATCAGTCTCAGAAAAGACCTCTGTGCCCAGATATTTTTTGGTTCAGTTGCTCTCCTTGTAGAACTCCTGTCCTCTCCAGGCCTTACTATTACCCGCTTCTTTCATAAGATTCCCTGCACTCTGCTCAAAGTTTGGCTATAAATCTCAGCATATGTTTTGATACCTGCAGGGTAGAGCCTTTCAGAGGACCTCTGTGGTAGGCTCCTGTCCTGTAGCCTGTTTTCTCCCTCTTCCAATGTTCATCCACTTTGCCTTTCTGAATGGGGATTGGGCATCTTAGCCAGAGTCCTCCTTCCTGATTAGCTTCTTTAGGTGTACAGATTTTAGTATATTTATCCTATATTACATGTCTAATAGGTACTTATGAGTGAGTATACACTATGTGTGTCTTTCTGCTTCTGGGATACCTCACTCAGGATGATCTTTTCCAGTTTCCACCATTTGCCTGCAAATTTCATGATTTCCTTGTTTTTTATTGCTGAGTAATATTCCATTGTGTAGATGTACCACAATTTCTGCATCCATTCTTCAACTGAAGGACATCTGGGTTGTTTCCAGGTTCTGGCTATTACAAATAAAGCTGTTACAAACATAGTTGAGCAAATGTCCTTGTTGTGTACTTGAGTATCTTTTGGATATATGCCTAGAAGTGGTATAGCTGGATCTTTAGGTAGCACTATTCCTGATTGTCTGAGAAAGCCAGATTGATTTCCAAAGTGGTTGTAGAAGTTTACTTTCCCATCAGCAGTGGAAGAGGGTTCCCCTTTCTCCACATTGTCTCCAGCATGCATTGGCACTTAAGTTTTTTATCTTAGTCATTCTGATGAGTGTAAAGTGAAATCTCAGGGTCGTTTCGATTTGCATTTCCTTGATGACTAAGGATATGGAACATTTCTTTAAGTGTTTCTCTGCCATTCAATATTCCTCTATTGAGAATTCTCTGTTTAGCTCATTTCCCCATTTTTAATTACTTATGTAATTAATTAATTAATTTAATTACTTGATTTTTTGCTGTTTAACTTCTTCAGTTCTTTATATATACTGGATATTAGTCCTCTGTCAGGTATTTTGGGTTGGTGAAGATCCTTTCCCAATCTGTAGGTTGTCATTTTGTTCTGACTAAAGTGTCCTTTGGTTTACAGAAGATTTTCAGTTTTCAGGAGGTCCCATTTATTGATTGTTGCTCTTAGAGCCTGTGCTGTTGTTTTTTGGTTCAGGAAGTTGTCTCCTGTGCCAATGAATCCAAGGCTCTTCCCTACTTTTTCTTCTAACAGGTTTAGTGTGTCTGGTTTTATATTGAGGCCTTTGACTTTAGTTTTGTGCAGGATTATAAGTATGGATCTATTTGTGTTTTTCTACATGTAGATATCCAGTTAGACCAGCACCATTTGTTGAAGATGCTTTTTTCCATTGTATGGTTTTGGAATCTTTGTAAAAAAATCAGGTGTCCATATGTGTGTGGGTTTATTTCTGGGTCTTCTATCTGATTCTATTGATCCACCAGTTGGTTTCTATGCCATTGCTATGCATATTTTAGTATTGTTACTCTATAGTACAGCTTGAGAACAGGGATGGAGATACCTCCAGAAAGTCTTTTATTGTAGGGGATTGTTTTACCAATTCTGGTTTCATGTTATTCTATATGAAGTTGAGAATTTTTATTTCAAGGTCTGTAAAGAATTTTGTTGATAATTTGATGGGAATTGCATTGAATCTGTAGATTGCTTTTGGTAAGATGGCTATTCTGCCATGCCATGCTAATCCTGCCAAGCCATGAGTATGGCAGATCTTTCCATCTTCTGATTTCTTGTAATTCTTTCTTTAAAGCCTGGAAATTCTTTTTATACAAGTCTTTGACTTGCTTGATTAGGGTCTCACCAAGGTACTTTATGTCCTTTGTGGCTATTGTGAAGGGTGTTGTTTCCCCAATTTCTTTCTCAGCCTTTTTGTCGTTTGTATACAGGAGGGCTACTGATTTTTGTGAGTGAATTTTGTATCCAGCTACTTTATCTTTGCTTTTTAATCAGTCTTTTAATGTTAATTTTAAGAATCCTTTAGAATAATCTAAAACCTGAAATCTCGGAGAATTTCTGTGTTTTCTCTAAGAATTTTACACTGTCGGTCTTGGTTGGGTCTTTGACACAACTTGGGTGCATACTCCAATTTTTGTTTTAATTGCTGTATAAAATGTGAAGTTCAAGTCAAGGTTTGTTTTAGTTTCTGTGACTTTTCCTAGAAGTTGATGCAATACAGTCTGTTGGGTGGAAAGGATCTTTCTCCTGAGAATCACTTTTTCACTTCTGTACAGACAAATTCATTTATTTACTTAAATGTATGTTTAGGATTTTTTTTCCTGTTCCTCTCATACATATTCTTTCTCTAATTTAGCATCATGTGATTACTACACTTGTGTAGACTTGAACATTGGGTAGAGTGACTCCTCTCACATTTTTCTCTTTGTAAGGTGGTTTAGCTGTTATTTGATTTTTATATTCCCACATACATTTCACAATGAATTTTTCATGCCTATAAAAACAAAAGCAAGTCATTGCATTTTTTAGGACTTGCATTAAATCTAAAATTTCATTCTAGATATATCTCACAAGACCATATCTCAGTGTAGACTCCATCTTCTGTGTGATCCTCAGCACTGTGAAACGTGGTGTGTGTGGGGGGGGGATTCATAAATAATGTGCACTAGGATGGCATTTTGTCTTTATCACACAGATAAGATGCAGATATTTCTTTTGTATTCATCTTGGATTTAATGACATTGAAGAACTTATTAGGAGTTTTAGATATAGGGGTTGTGCTTGCTTTTCTACATATATGTTAGGGTTTGTGT
>REGO01000903.1:0-12267 GCA_010120015.1 Rhombomys opimus
ATGGAGATAACCTAGAACCCCTGCACAGATGTAGCCCATGGCAGTTCATTGTCCAAGAGGGTTACATAGTAATGGGAAGAGGGACTGCCTCTGACATAATCTAATTGGCCTGTTCTTTGATCACCTCCCCCTGAGAGGGGAGGGGCCTTACCAGGCCACAGAAGATGACAATGCAGCCATTCCTGATGTGATCTGATAGACTAAGATCAGAAGGAAGGAGAGGAGGAGCTTCCCTATCAGTGGACTTGGGGAGGATCATGCCTGCAGAAAGGGGAGGAATGGTGGGATCGGGAGGGGAAGAGGGCAGGTCTTATGGGGGGATACAAAATGAATAAAGTGTAATTAATAATAATAAAGAAACATAAAAAAGAATCCAAATATTAAAGCAACCTCTCTCATTATGCTAAAATAAACTAAAATAAACTCAGTTTAATATTGATTACAGAAATGTGTATTATATTATTTATATTGCTAGTGGTAAATATGAGATCAACACCAAAAAATGTATAACATAAAGTTAGGGAAAGATTTTAAGACATTGCACAAAGCAATGAGAAAAAAGATAAAATAAACCACTACCTTGCAAAGTTAAGAAGCCCTTACATTAGCAAAGAACCATTCCACAGTGAAGAAATACTCTATACGTTGGAGCAGAGCAACACTTGAATATCACATCCCTCTAGTTGTATTGCTAGAGAAAATGAGAAAATATAGGGCCTGGAAGAATAGCCTATTATGTAACAGTACTTATTGTGTAAGCTTGGAGACTCAAGTTTGAAAACTAGCACTTATATAAAAATCAAAGAACAGATCCTAGTGTCTATAATCCAAACACGTAGGTGCGGGCAAGAAATGAAAAGATCCATATCACCTACCGAAACAACAGTGAATTCCTCATTCAGTGAGAAACTCTATCTAAAATAACAATGCTGATGAGGAATAGGAGAAGTTATTTGATGTCTTGCTTTGGACAAAACATGAACACGCATCTGTATGCATTGCACTTCCACACTTATGTGAATAGAACACCCATATAACACACACACACACACACACACACACACACACACATACACACACACACACCATATACCACTAATTTTGAAAAGAGAGGAAAGAAAACCATTAGGTATTACGGTTGCTATTATAAAAACAGTATTTTATCAAAAATCAAAGAGTAAATATATCATGTGAAACAGGTGTCCTAATGATGGACACATTTCCAAAGAAATTGATATCACATTGTCATAAAACACCTGCCTTTTTATGTTTCTTGAAGACTGCCTGCCATACTCAACTTACTGACTCAAATTATTTGTCATTTATGAAATTAATGGATATTAAAATTAGATATTAATAATATTAATATTACATATATTATATGTAGTAGACTATTAGTCATATAAAGAATGAAATCTCATAATTTATAATTTATCGCAATATAGAAAACTGAAAGACATTACATAAAATAAAATAAACTATCTCTTTTGGTCCTAGTTCTCTCTAAGTTGAGAAGAATGTCCATTATTTTTATGTTGTCATGAGAATTAAATTTGGAAACAAATGTTAGTTTTCCATGACAGTACTCAGCATATAACCTAATCTCGGTCAATTAAAATTTACCGTTAGGATTTTCTGAACCCATGCAATAGTAGGCCTAGAACACATGCCCTGAATCTTTGGCTGATGAGCCCATGATAAGAAGATTCCAGTTGTCTAGGGAGGATCTGGTTCAGAAAACTGTGCTTTGGCTTAATGAGATCCTCCATCCGGGTTCCTGTTTATGGAAGCCAGATATGTTAATGGTTTGCCTCTCTAATCTATGTTCAAAGCTTGCTCCCTCACTGGCAAGCATTTAGTTTGCAAGAATAATTGTTCACTTCATAGACGCACTGCCTATTCTCACTGTCACAGTGCTTCCCACGCTAGCTAGCTTATTTTTCAGTTTAATATTCCTGACACAATGCCTCGCTGATCATTGCCACCGGGAATACAAAGACTTATGAGCCTGTATCACTGCACACTTTATTTTTCTTCTAAGGGTCTTGGATGTGATAAACTGTAATTAATAAAAATAAAATAGAAATTAAATAATAATAATAATGTAATAAAAAAGAAAAAAATTGTCTTGGCTGGATGAAAGCTGGTGTGAAGTGATCTGTGTATCACTCTTCTAACTTACTTTTTAACTTTCTCCTTGAGAAACCTTAGTTTTTATTACCATTGTGGTTGATCAGGCCATGAAAAGATTCAGCAGTATACATAGCCCACAAGGTATTATTACTGCGGGATAAAACCTGTTTCCTCTTCCTTTTCTTTCAATTTTATTAAGAGTCATTTGTCTAGCCATAATTACTGTTTTGTAAAATAAATTATCTTTTGCATTTTAAAAAGTTTCTGTTTAGTGGACCAGCTCTGCAATGTTTGTTGCATGAAAAGAAGGTAGCCTCTCTTCCCTCTGCCTATCCAGAAGTCAACAGTTTTACTCGCTTATGGAACACTGTCAGTTCCATATAGCTAGAAAAGAAGCTAGCAATACACTAGGAGGATGGACCTTCACAAGAACTTCTTCTTGTTAAGTGTGTCTCCTTTCTTTACTCAAGAAGCCTGCTAATGTGGCTCATAAGATGTCACCCAACTGTTTTATTCCCTGACTTGCTTCAGTTGTTCTGAAATCTCTCTGTAACAGCTAGAAGACTCTAGGCAAGGAGATGCCACCTTGAGCACAACAAGTTAGAGCTGTGTTATAAAACAGTACAACATCCTCTGTCTCTGTCTCTCTCTCTCTCACACACACAGCTTTAGATGCACACTCATGTCAGAAACTAGAGCAAAGTATTAGGGATGCCATAGCCACTTCCTTACATGCCCTCACTGTCCTGCTACCAAGTGTTTCCTGCCATTGCTGCCTCTTCTATGTCTAGGTAATCTCAATATCTCAATCCCTTCCTCCCTACACCTACCCAGGTGATGTTTTCCTCCACCTGTGAGTAGTTTTGTTTCTTTTTACAATGCTGTACGCTTTTTCTTTAACTGTCAAACAGACTGCATATTATAGCTTTCTTAAAACAAAATTATTATTATTTTTTTCAGGTAGAGCCTGGTATTGAAAGGTTTTAGGGTTAGACTCATTTGAAAAAAAAAGAAGCAGACACACCTAACAGGAGTAGAAATTTGGAAATAATCAAACTCAGAGCTGAAATAAATGAATTAGAAACAAAGAAAACAATTCAAAGAACCAATGAGACCAAGAGCTGGTTCTTTGAGAAAATAAATAAGATAGACAAAACCTTAGCAAACTAACTAAAAGGCAGAGAAACTATCCAAATCAGCAAAATCAGAAACAAAAAGGGGGACATAAGGACAGAAACTGAGTGAATCTAAACAATCATTGCTACAAAAGTCTATATGCCACAAAATTTGAAAATCGACATGAAATTGACAAGATTCCATTAAACAAAATTAAATCAAGATCAGGTAAAAAGATTGAATAGTTCTATATCCCCTAAGGAAATAGAAGTGGTCAATAAAAGTCTCCCTTCCAAAAAAAGCTCAGGGCCAGATGGTTTCAGCACAGAATTCTACCAAAACTTCAAGGAAGAGCTAATTCCATTTCTTCAAACTATTCCAC
The DNA here is from genome assembly GCA_010120015.1 of Rhombomys opimus. Classification (NCBI taxonomy): domain Eukaryota; kingdom Metazoa; phylum Chordata; class Mammalia; order Rodentia; family Muridae; genus Rhombomys; species Rhombomys opimus. Next base: position 3,632 of record REGO01000903.1, read on the forward strand.
AAAATAGAAGGACAGTTTTCTTGATAGATTCCATTTACCAAAATTAAATCAAGATTGGGTAAATAGATTAAAGATCAAGGAAATAGAAGCAGTCATCAAAAGTCTCCCCCAAATATTCCAGGGCCAGATAGTTTAGGTGCAGAATTCTACCAGACCTTCAAAGAATATTCTTTTCAAATTATTCCACAAAATAGAAACAGAAGGAACATTACCAAGCTCATTCTATGAGGCCACAGTTACCTTGAAACATAAACCACAAAAACACCCAGCCAAGAAAGAGAACTTGAGACCTATCTCTCTAATGAACATTGATGCAAAAATACTCAATAAAATACTTGCAAACTGAATCTAAGAACACATAAAAGATATCATCCACCATGACCAAGTAGGCTTCATCCCAGGCATGCAGAGGTGGTTCAGTATATGGAAATCCATCAATGTAATCCACCAAATAAACAAACTGAAGAAGAAAAACCACATGATCATCATGTTTAATGTTTTGGAGAGATCAGGCATACAAGGCACTTACCTAAACATAGTAAAGAAAATATACGGAAAGCCTATAGCCAACATCAAACTAAACAGAGAGGAACTTAAATCAATCCCACTGGAATCAGGAACAAGGCAAGGCTGTCTACTTTCTCTGTATGTCTTCAACATAGTACTTGAAGTCCTAGCCAGAGCAATAAGACAACTAAAGGGGATCAAGAAGATACAAAAGAGAAAGGAAGAGGTCAAAGTATCACTATTTGCAGATGTTACATGAGCAACCCTAAAAATTCAACCAGAGAACACCTTCAGCAAAGTGGCTGGATACAAAATTAACTAAAAAAAAATCAGTAGCCCTCCTGTTTTTGAAAGACAAAAGGGCTGAGAAAGAAATTAGGGAAACTTCATCCTTCACAATAGCCACAAATAACATAGTACCTTCATGTGATTCTAATCAAGCAAATAAAAGTCCTGTTTAAAAAAAAATTCAGTCTCTGAAGACATTGAAGAAGATATCAGAAAATGGAAAGATCTCCCATGCTCATGAATCAGAAGGAGTAACAGTGAAAATAGACATCCTGCCAAAAGCAGTCTACTAATTCAGTGCAATTCCCATCAAAATACCAACACAATTCTATATAGAACTTGAAAGAACAATTCTCAATTTCATATGGAAAAAAAAACCCAGAATAGCTAAAACAATCCTTTACAACACCAGAGCATCAGGAGGTGTCTCTATCCCTAACCTCAAGTGTACTACAGAGCAATAGTAATAAAAACTGCATGGTATTGATATATAAATGGAATGGTAGATCAATGGAATTGAAGAGAAGATCCAGAAATAAACCCTCACACCTACAGATACTTGATTTTTGACAAAGAAGCCAGAACCATACAATGAAAACAGACAGCATCTTCAACAAATGGTTCTGGTCTAACTGGATGTCTACATGTAGAAAAATGCAAATGGATACATATTTATCACCCTGCACAAAACTAAAGTCCAAGTTGAGATCAAAGATCTCAACATAAAACCAGACACACTGAATCTGTTAGAAAGAAAAGTGGGGAAGAGTGTTGAACTCATTGGCACAGGCGACAACTCCCTGAACAGAACACCAACAGCACAGGCTCTAAGACCAACAATCAATAAATGGGACCTCATGCAACTGAAAAGCTTCTGTAAAGCAAAAGGCACTGTCATCAGAACAAAATGACAGCCGACAGACTGGGAAAGGCTCTTCATCAACCCTGTACCTGACAGAGGGCTAATATCCAGAATAAATAAAGAACTCAAGAAGTTAAACAGCAACAAATCAAGTAAACCAATTAAAAATGGGGTACAGAGCTAAATAGAGAATTCTCATTAGAGAATTCCTCAATAAAGGAATATCTTTGTTTCTTTGTTTTTAATTGCTAAGCAGTATTCCATTGTGTAAATGTACCACAGTTTCTGTATCCATTTCTCAATTGAGGGGCATCTGGGTTATTTCCAGGAAATCATGACATATCAACCTAATGGTGGGAACTAGAAAAGATCATCCTGAGTGATGTATCTCAGAAGCAGAAAGACACATATTGTATATACTCACTTATAAGTTGATATTAGACATCTAATGTAGGATAAATTTCTTAAATTGGTACTAAAGAAGCTAGTCATTAAAAAAAGAAGTTAATCAAGGAGGACTCTGGGTAAGATGACAAATCCTCACTCAGAAAAGCAAATGGGACAGACATCAGAAGAGGGAGAAAACAGGGACAGGAGACTACCACAGAGGGCCTTTGAAAGACTCTACCCTGAAGGGTATTAAAGCAGATGGTGAGACTCATAGCCAAACTTTGGGCAGAGTGCAGGGAATCTTATGAAAGAAGGAGACAGAAAGTCCTGGAGGGGACTGGAGCTCCACAAGGAGAGCAACAGAGCTGAAAAATCTGGGCCTAGGAGTCTTTTCTGAGACTGATACTCCAAACATTGACCATGCATGAAGATAACCTAGAACCCCTGCTCAGATGTTGCCCATGGCAGCTCAGTCTCCAAATGGGCCACCCCAGTAAGGGGGACAGTGGCTGTTTCTGACAGGAACTCAGTGGTTGGCTCTTTGATCACCTCTCCCTAAGGGGGGACATCCTTACCAGGCCACAGAGGAAGACAATGTAGCCTGATGAGACCTGATAGGCTAGGGTTAGATGTAATGGGGGGAAGAGGACCTCCCCTATCAGTGGACTGGGGAAAGGACATGGGAGGAGAAAAGGGAGGGAGGATGAGATTGGAAGGGAAAGAGAGAGGGGGCTACAGATGGGATACAAAGTGAATAAATTGTAATTAATAAAAAAATAAATTAATTAAAAAGGAAAAAAATAAATGAAACTAGACACTCAAAACTGGATGGCCAAAAATTGATTTCAGTGAATTTGAATAGCACTACAGGATAGAAAAAAGATTACATAATGGGTGACAATAATTTCATAGAACAAGTTCCAGTTCTCTACAGTGTAGTATGGTAACTATAATTTACAACAACATATAAACTTATCAATAAGAAGATGAAAAAATATCATGTATCCAACACAAACAAATGGAAATCACGTTTGTTGTGATATGATCCTATATACATTATGTACCCCATTAATGTAGGTGTTATTTTAATAATAAGTTACATATGGCATTTTAATAATAAGTTACATATGGATTTATGGTACTTTTAGTTCATATTTTGTACTCATTGAATCACCCTTAATTGTATTCAGTATTCAAGTGCATAAAATGTTATTCAACAATAAAAATAAATGTGTTAATAAAAAATATGGGAAAGCCAAGTTTATATCACTACATGAAAGAAACCATTTTTCATACACTGGATACTGTTTCAATTTACATATATTTCATTCCGGATTAGTAAACTTAGACAATGATGAATTCAGTATTTGTCAGGTTTTAGGAAAAAGAAGGGTATTCAGAACATAAGGGAAAATTTGTGAGACAACTTCTCATCATGAACCCCTGGCTAGTCTGGAACTTGCTATGAAGACCAGATTGGCCTCAGACTCGTGTATCAGAGATATATCTGCCTATGCCTCCAGGCTGCTATGAAGAAAGTTGCATAAAAATGAACACAAAAATTAAAAATCTAAAAACTCAAAAAAAGATAGAATAAATCTGTTCTTCTGAATAGAGGAATCAAACTCCACATTCAAAATATCTTACAAATATTTAATTAAAATGAAATTAAACCTAAACTAATAAAATAGTTCATGTTTTACTGCTATAGTAAAAAATTAAAATAAAAAACTAAGGCTGTTGCTTTATTTTATATGGTACTGCAATAATGAGCACATGTTCATACAGATTTAGATTCAAACGGAAAGAGCACGTGACTCAAAGAGGAAACTACAATATAAATTATGTATTTTGAGTAGTATATAGCAGCCTTCTGTTATTTTCGCTCATTGTTTTCTGGATACCCAAATCTCTAAGATAAAATGTTTGATTAGTATAAGAACTTAAATATAAAGTCTTTGAATGTAAAAAAAGCACTCTTTGATCATGTAGACCAAATCAGAAAATGTAAGCTACCAGGAAAGATATTTGTAAATAATTACCAAAATTGCAAGTTATGTGTGCATACCTTATATAGTAGTATCTTTATTTCTGAAATTGTGATTAGGAACTGGATATTACTTCTAGGAATTTCAGGGAACATTATAACAAAATCCAATAATGACACAAATTAGTTTGTTTTCTTTGTTTTCTCCTATAGCATCAGATAGTTTTTGTTTTAGTTTTATGTGATAAATATTGATAACATAAATAAAATGTATTTTTCCTTTTGAATGAATTTGCTGTTTGAGACTTCGGTACTTCCATATCTATTAGAATCATCTTCTCAATTAGTGCAAACTCTACCCTTGGGATTTCATTCTAATTGCATCAAATCTATAGATCAATTTAGTTAAAGTCAATATTGTTAAACTATAAAGACATACTACTAATGGACAAGGTATAATTTTTGCTTCTCATTTGCTAAAAATATTATCATAGACACTAGTTATCAAGGACACTTAGAAAAAGGCCTCAAGGACATTTAGAAAATCATCAAGGTTGTCTCCTCTGTCAACTATATGCATTTTAGCCATTCTGAATAGGCTTACTTATGGCAAGTGACAATTTGGAATTTGTCTCCTGAATTCTGTTTACATAATTTTTGGCTGTTTTCATGTTTTGAATGAACCAAGGTACTATTCATGTGTTATACAGTTGTGTGTTATACAAAATTAAGAAAGTTCCCACAGTGTTGAAGAACCAGAAAAAAAAAAAAAAACTGCAACAGAGTATTGGATGATGGAGCCTGTGTATTGTACCACAAGAGAAAGACTGGCTGCCTCTCCAGGCTATAAGGGATGAAAACGGGCTAACTCCCTCGACTAGACGTGCTGGTCTGAGTTGATAAGGGAGAGGTTCCCCTTATCTGAGGAGTAGGGGAGGAGAGAAAAGGGGAAGTGGAAGTGGGAGGGAGGATGGGAATAGGGGAAGAGAAGGGAGGGCTACAATCAGATATAAAGTGAATAAGGAAATTAATTAATTAATAAAACAAAAAATGCAAAAAAGAAAGAAAGAAAGGGAATGACTGAGCAACCAACACAATGGATTCTCAGAAGTGATATTGCCATTAGTGGTTAGCTTGTAAAAGTGACAACAATACCAAGTTGATTGTCTTTGTTGGTGTTACTGTTTTTGTAGTGGAGCACGCAGATTTACTATGTCCCTTTGTCCCAGGGAAAGCAATACTCTTGAGAATCACTCTCAAGAGTAGCCAAGCTGCAAAAATAACTGGGGAAATATCTGGTTCTAAGAAGAAATAAACTGAGCTTCTTAGAAGATTTTAAGACCAGGATACTGCCCATGAGCATGGGAGATATTTCCATCTTTTGATAATTTCTTCAATTTTTTTCTTCAGAGACTTGATGGTTTTTTTTTTTGTTTTGTTTTTTCATACAGGTCTTTCACTAGCTTGGTTAGAGTCACACCAAGGTACTTTATGTTATTTGTGGCTATTGGAAAGGGTGTTGTTTCCTTAAATTCTTTCTCAGCCCATTTTTCTTTTGTACACAAGAAGGCTTCAGATTTTTTTTTGTTTTTGTTTTTTATTTAATTTTGTATCCAGCCAAGTTGCTGAAGATGCTTATCAACTGAAGGAGTTCTCTGGAAGAATTTTTGGGGTAACTTATGTATACTATCATATCATCTGTAAATAGTGATACTTTTACTTCTTCCTTTCTAATTATATCACCTTGCTCTCCTTTAATTCTCTTATTGCTCTATCTCTGACTCCAAGAACTATGTTGAAGAGGGAAGGAGAGAGTGGGTAGCATTGCCTTATACCTGATTTCAGTGGGATTGATTTAAGTTTCTCTCCATTTAGTTTCATGTTGGCTATAGGCTTGTTGTATATTGCTTTTACTATGTTGGATATGCACCTTGTATCCCTGGTCTCTCCAAAAGTTTAAACCTGAATGGGTGTTGAATTTTGTCAAATGCTTTTTTGGCATCTAAGAGGTTGATCATGTATTTCTTTTTTTTTTTTTTTTTTTAGTTTGTTTATATGGTGGATTACATTGATGGATTTTCTTATATTGAACCATAATTGAATGCCTGGAATGAAGCCTACCTGGTCAGGGTGGAAAGGAGCATCACATAGGTCGCCTCTGGAAGACTCTACCCACCAGGAATTTGAAGGAGATACTGAGATTCATAGACAAACTTTGGGCAGTGTGCAGGAAACCGTATGGAAGAAGAGGGAGACAGAAAGATCTGGAGGGGACAGAAACTCTAGTAGGAGACCAACAGAGCCACAAAAAATAAATAAATTAATTAATTAAATTAAATTAAATTAAATTAAATTAAATTAAATTAAAAAACCTGGGCCCAGGGCATCCTGCAGAGAGCTATACTGCAACCAACAACCATGCATAGAGGACCTAGAACTCCTTCTAGGAGGAAACCCTTATGCTCCTCAGTTTCCATGTGGGTTCCCTAGTAATGGGAGCAGAGGCTGTCTCTGACATGAACTCAGTGTCAGGCTCCCTGATCACCTCCCCTTGAGGGTGCAAACTTGACAGGCCACAAAGGAAGATGATGTATCCATTCCTGATGTGACCTGATAGTTTAAGGTCAGATAGAAGTGAGGAGGCTCTCCCCTATCAGTAGGCTAGGGGAGGGGCATAGGAGGAGAAGAGAGAGGGTGGGACTGGAAAGAGACAAGAGAGGTGGATACAGCAAAGATACAAACTGAATAAACTGTAATAAATAAATAAATAAATGAAAAAGATCAGAGACACATGGAAATGATGCTCTCCAATTTGTAAAATTGCCTGGAGGCTGTACAGTGTGCTCCATGTCCCCATCTTTTGTGAGCTGTCACATATTCTGGAGTCGCCTTGAGATGCAGCTCTCTTTGACTCATTTCTGCTCCTGTAAGTAATCCTTCATCCATATTCCTGTAAGTAATCTTTCACCCACAAGTCTTGTAAGTAACCCTTCACCTATATTCTTGTAAGTAACTCTAAATAGAGTGCTAGGTTTATAGTCCCAGGTATGATTCCTCTTTTGTGGATCAGATCTTAAATTTCAAATAATCTTTTTAATTATTTTATCAACAAATGATGTTGAATTTTTTTTGACATTTTTTGTTCAACCATTATGAATTTTCGTTTCTGTTTTCTTCCTGTAGTATTGTGAAGTGATAAATTAAAAACAGGCTTTATAACATAGAAATGTAAGCAATATATATATTTTATATTATTTTATATTTTATGTTAATTTTGTTTAAATATATATTTCTATATTGCTAGATAAAATTAGCTAATATTTTATTTATTTGTCCATGATGATGTTTAAGTATCTAAATTATACATAACTTCATAACTTTTAGATATAATTGCAAAGTTTATCTTATCTAACTAACCATATGAATATTGATTTTCATATTCTTTCATATTTTATATAATCTTACCTATATAAGTATCTAAATCTCGTACTTTGTTTTGGTATATAATTCTTAACTAAAATATTTTTTTATTTATGTTACTCTTTTAAGGACGGTGGGATGAGACAGAGCCTTCTGCAGTCCAGGATGACCATGAAGATTATGATACCATCAAAATCCATTTCCTACCTGAACCTCTCATGCAATGTGTTAGATTTCCTATTTTAATTTATTTATTTTAATTATTTTTATTAATTATAGTTTATTCACTTTGTATCTCCCTGTACTTTCTTCCCTCCTCCCTTCCCAAGCCTACCCTCCCTCTTCCCCACATGTATCCCTCTCCCAGTTCACGGATAAGGGAGGTCCTCCTCCCCTTTTCTCTGATCCTAGTCTATCAGGTCTCAACAGGAGTTGATCACCCCAGGGGGAGGTGACCAAAGAGCAGGCCAATCAGTTCATGTCAGAGACCATCCCTGTTCCCATTACTATGGAGCCCACTTGGACACTGAACTGCCATAGACTACCTCTGTGCAGGGGTTGCAGGCCATCTCCATGAGTGGTCCTTGGCTGGAGTATCGGTCTTAGAAAAGACCCCTGTGGCCAGACTTTTTGGATCAGTTGCTCTCCTGTGGAGCTCCTGTCCTCTCCAAGTCTTACTATCTCCCACTTCTTTCATAAGATTCCCTGCACTCTGCCCAAAGTTTGGCTGTGAGTCTCAGCATCTGCTTTGATACCCTGCAGGGTAGAGCCTTTCAGAGGCCCTCTGTGGTAGGGTCGTGACTTGTTCCCTGTTTTCTCCATCTTCTGATATCCATCCTCTTTGCCTTTCGGGATGGGGATGTTTTTCCCTATGAAGTTGAGAATTTTTCATTCTAGCTCTGTAAAGAATTGTGTTGGTAACTTGATGGGAATTGCCTTGAATCTGTAGATTGCTTTTGGTAAGATGGCCACTTTTACTATGTTAATCCTGTGAAGCCATGAGCATAGGCAATCTTCCCATCTTCTGATATATTCTTCAATTTCTTTCTTCACAGACTTGATTTTTTTTTTCAAAGAGCTCTTCCACTTGTTTGGTTAGAGTCATACCAATATACATTATGTTATTAGTTCCTATTATGAAGGGTATTTTTTCCCTTATTTCTTTCTTTTCTTTTTTTTTTT
>REGO01000903.1:17008-35018 GCA_010120015.1 Rhombomys opimus
TGGACATCTGGGTTGTTTCCAGGTTCTGGCTATTACAAATAAAGCTGCTACAAACATTGTTGAGCAAATGTCCTTGTTGTGTACTTGAGCAAATTGGGCCCTTGCTGTTTTTTTAAAAGTGATTATTAATTACATTTTATTAACTTTGTATTCCAGCTGTATCTCACTCCCTCATTCCCTCCCAATCCCACCCTTCCTCCATTCTCCCTTCTCCTTCCCAAGTCCACTGATTGGGGAGGACCTCCTCCCCTTTCATCTGACCCTGTCTTATCAGGTATCTTCAGGACTGGCTGCAAAGTCCTCTCTGTGGCCTAGCAGGACTCCTCCTCCCTTGGGATTTGGGGAGGTCAAAGAGCCTGCAATTGAGTTCATGTCAGAAATAGTCCCTGTTCCCCTTACTAGGGTAACCCACTTGTTACTGAGCTACCACGGCTACATCTGAGCAGAGGTTCTAGGTTTTATCCATACATGGTCCTTAGTGGAGTATCAGTCTCAAAAAAGACGTCTGTGCCCAGGTATATTTGGTCCTTGTGGCGCTCCTATCCTCTCCACATCATACTAACTCCCCCTTCTTTCATATTATTCCTTGGACTCTGCCGAAGGTTTAGTTAGGAGTCTTAGTATCTTCTTTCATACACTTCTAGGTAGAGTCTTTCCGAGGCCCTCTGTGGTAGGATCCTGTACTGTTATTTGTTTTCTCCTAAGTCCAATGCCCATCCCATTTGTCTTTCTAAGTGAGGATTGATCATCTTACCCTTGGTCTTCTTTTTTGTTTATCTCCTTTAGGTGTGTAGATTTCATTATGTTTATCATATCTTATAGGTGTATATAAGTGAGTATATACCATGTGTGTCTTTCTCCTTCTGGGATACCTTATTTAGAATGATCTTTTCTAGATCCCACCATTTGCCTGCAAATTTCATGATTTCCTTCTTTTTGATTCTTCAGTAGTATTCCATTGTGTAAAAATACCATAATTTCTGTATCCATTCTTCCATTGATGGACATCTGGGTTGTTTCCCTGTTCTGGCTATTACAAATAAAGCTGCTACAAAGTTGGTTGAGCAAATGTCCTTGTTGTGTACTTGAACAAATTTTGGGTATATGCCTAGGAGAGCTATAGCTGGATCTTGAGGAAGCACTATCCTACCTGTTTGAGAAAGCACCAGATTGATTTTCAAAGTGGTTGTACCAGTTTACATTCCCACCAGCAATGGAGGAGTGTTCCCCTTTCTCCACAACCTCTCCAACATGTGTTGTCATTTGAGTTTTTTATTTTACCCATTTTGATGGGTATTTACCTTGATGCTTTTAATATATTTCTTTGTTCTGTAGATTTTTTGTTTGTTTGTTTTGACTATTATGTTACATGAAGAGTTTCTGTTCTGGTCTTTGGTGTTCTGTTGGCCTCACATATGTTTATGGACATCTCTTTTTTTAAGTTGGACAATTTTTATTCTATGATTCTCTTGAAAATAGTTTCTGAACATTGGAGCCTGGGATCTGCATTTTCATCTCTTCATTTTATTCTTAGATTTTTGTCTTTTCATCACATCCTTATTTTCTTGGATGTTTTGTTTTTGAAACTTTTCTGATTTTTCTTTTTCTATGAGAGATGTATCAATTTCTGCAATTGTATCTTCAGTGCCCAAGATTCTCTCTTCCATCTCTCATATTCTGTTGGTGATGCTTACCTTTGTGGTCCCTAATCTTTTCACTAATTTCTCCAGATCCAGGATTTTCTTTGTTTTGGTTTTCTTTATTGCTTAGTATACATGAGTGACTCCCAAAATTCTACCCGTGAACTCCTTTAGCTGAGAAAAACCTTCAGCAAGTGGCTAGATACAAAATTAACTAAAATAAATTAGTAGCCTTCCTGAATACAGAAGACAAATGTGGTGAGAAAGAATTTAGGGAAACAACACCTTTCACTCTAACCAAGCAAGTGAAAGAATCGTATGAAAAAAAAAAAAAAAAAAAAACCTTTAAATCTTTGAAGACAAACCTAGAAGAAGATATCAGGAGATGGAAAGATCGCCCATGCTCATGGTTCTGTAGGATCAACATAATGAAAATGGCTATCTTACCAAAAACAATCTAGAGTCAATGCAATTACCATCAAGTTACCAACACAATTATTTACAGACCTAGAAAGAAAACTTCTCAACTTCATATGGAATAACAAGAAACCCAGAATTGCTAAAACAATCCTCTACAATAAAAGATCTTCTGGAGGTATCTCCATCCCTGATCTTAAGCGCTACTATAGAGCAACATTAATAAAAACTGCATAATATGGCATAAAAACAGAATGATGGATCAATGGTTTTGAATAGAAGACCAGAAATAAACCCACACACTAATGGACATCTGATTTTTGACAAAGATGACAAAACCATACAATGGAAACATGAAAGCATCTTCAACAAATGGTGCTGGTCTAACTCGAAATTCACATATAGAAATATGCAAATAGATCCATACTTATCACCCTGCATAAAACTAAAGTTCAAGTGGTTCAAAGAACAAAACATAAAACAGACACACTAAACCTGTTAGAAGAAAAATTGAGGAAGAGCCTAGAGGTCATTGGCACAGTAGAAACTTCCTAAACAGAACACCAACAACACAGTCTGTAAGAGCAACAATCAATAAATGGGACCTCATGAAACTGAAAATCTCTGTAAAGCAAAGGACACTGTCGTCAGAACAAAATGTCAGCCTACAGACTGGGAGAGGATCTTCACCAACTGTATATCTGACAGAGGGCCAATATCCATAATATATAGAACTCAAGAAATTAAACAGCAACAAATGAAGTAATTCCATTGAAAATAGAGTACCGAGCTAAACAGAGAATTCTCAATAGAGGAATATCAAAGGGCAGAGAAACACATAAAGAAATGCTCGGTAGAGTCTTTCAGAGGCCCTCTGTGGTAGGCTCCTGTCCTGTTTCTTGTTTTTTCCTACTTCCCATGTCCATCCCATTTGTCTTTCTAAGTGAGGATTGATTATCTTACCTTGGGTCCTCTTGTTTATCTTTTTTTGGTGCACATATTTTAATATATTTATCCTATTTTATAGGACTATGTAAGTGAGTATATACCATGTGTGTCTTTCTGCCCCTAGGATACCTCACTAGGGATGATCGTTTCTAGATACCACCATTTGCCTGCAAATGTCATGACTTCCTTGTTTTTAATTGGTGAGTAGTATTCCATTGTGTAAAAGTACCACAATTTCTGTATCCGTTCCTCCATTGATGGACTTCTGGGTTGTTTTCAGTTTCTGGCTATTAAGAATAAAGATGCTACAAACATGGTTGAGCAAATTTCCTTGTTGTGTACTTGAGCTTCTTTTGGATATATGCCTATCAGTGGTATAGCTAGTGTATCAAAGCAGATGCTGAGACTCATAACCAAACCTTCGGTAGAGTGAAGGGAATCATATGATAAAGGGGGTGTTAGTATGACCAGAGAGGACAGGAGCTCCACATGGCAAAATATATCAGGGTACAAGGTCCTCTACGAGACTGTTTTTCCAACCAAGGACCATGTATGGATATAACATAGAACCTCTGCTAAGATGTAGCCCATGGTACCTCAGTATCCAAGTGGGTTTCACTATTAAGGGGAACAGGAACTATTTCTGATATGAACTCAATAACTGGCTCATTTATCTCCCCCCACCCATTGAGGGAGGAACAGCATTGTTAGGCCACAGAGGAGAACATTGCAACCAGTCCTGAAGATACCTGATAAGCTAGGGTCTGATTTAAGCGGAGGAGGTCGCGCCCTAGCAGTGGTCTTGGAAAGAGACAGGGAGAAGATGAGGGAAAGAGGGTGGTTCTGGGAGGGAAGGAGGGTGGGGCTATGGCTGGAATACAAAGTAAATAACCTGCTATTAATATTTAAAAAGTAAAATTTAATATTAAATAAAAGAAATGGTCAACGCCATTACTTACGGAAATTTAATTCAAAATCACCCTCAGATTTCATCTTACAATCATCAGAATGGCTAAGATGAAGAACTTAAGTGACAACACGTGCTGGAGAGGTTGTGGAGAAAGGGGAACCCTTCTCCATCGATGATGGGAATGTAAACTTTTACAACCACTTTGGAAATCAATTTGGCACTTTCTCAGACAATTTGGCATAGTGTTACCTCAAGATCCAGCTATAACAGTCTAGGCATTTATCTAAGTCTTTTTTCATGTCTTCAACCATTTCCTTCATCTGTTTGGATGTGGATTCCTGTCTGTCCATAATGACCTCTATAATTTTCTTTTCATTTTCTCTCTATGAAAGAGGCATTACTTGTGCCTCTATTTGTTTGGCTGTATTTGCCTGTATTTCCTCCAGAGGTTTGTTTGTTTCCTTTTTATGTGCTTCTAAAAACTGGATAAACTTGGATTTGAGATAATTTTCTTGTGTTTCTGATTAATTAAAATGTCCATTGATTTTGGGGTTTGCTGGTGAAGCCATAATGTCCTGATTTTTGTTGGATGTGTTCTTACGCTGAATTCTTGCCATCTGCTTTTCTGTAACCTTGGCTGTTTTGTCTTCGAGTCTCTACTTCACTCTGGGTCCATCTGTCTCCTCTGTCTGGAGTATTTTTAAGGAAGATGAGAGAAGTTCCCTGGTTTGAGAGTAGATGTTGGTTTTTCAGCTGTACCTAAAGGAGGAATGTCACAGGTACTTGCGTGTAAGAGCAGGAGTGTGCCTAGAATTGTGCCTTGAAGTACAAGGTGTTAGAGCATGTAGATGACTGATAAGGTGGAGCATAACCACGGGAGAGGATTCTGGCACTATTCATGGTTATAATGCGCATGTGCCCTGAATGCCTCAGTAGCCCACAGGCCTGTAGTACTGACCTCCTGTTATTAAGATCTGTCCTGGGCTCCAGGATTTGTTTGTCTGGAGTGTACGGGGAGACCAACAGAACTGGACTTAAATATTGAGAACATTGTCCCAAAGATCCCTGTGTCGCCTACAGATGGTGTGTGGGTGGAATCTTATGTCTGGTTGCTAGCACAGAGGTACCCTGGCTCTGTGGCTCTGCCTGCACTTAGTTGAAGGCACACTGATTTGCTCCCAGGTGTAATAAGAAAGAACTAGAGTTACCTGTTCTTTATTCTCTGATTTGGATCCGCAATGGCAGATGAAACTGTAGGAAATCTGTCAGCTCAGTGGTTTCCACTCTTTGGCCTTTGGGCAAGCAGACCCTTACTTCGGGCAGCTACCTCTCCTGTTTCAGTCACTGAGCTGGCATGCCATGCGCTTGGGGAAGTGACTTTTGCTGTCTCAGTCATGGAGCACAGAAGATCCCTGCTTGGGTCAGCTGCCTCTGCCTTTTCAATCACTGAGCACTGAGGTGCCCTCAACTCAGTCACCAAGCACAGAAGCTCATTCTTGGGGCAACTACTGCTGCCTGTGCTGAATAGGGAGGCCAGTGTTTAGGGCAAAGGGAAGTGTAGGGAGTCTGATTATTCACCACTCTACGTCCTTGGAGACATCCAAGGATGACCTGCATCCAAACTTCCCCGGGTCACAGTTTTTCCCCTTTCACCCAGGAAGCCTCGATGTGGATGTTCTGGCTTCAGCTGCCCCTCCACTCAGCAATTTCCATTTTTCAGGTCTTGTGTCTGATATGGTGTACATTGCTCACCTTCATCTTGGACTCCCACTCCCACATGTAGTCTCTTAAAATAGGCTTTGCCACAATCCCATAATAAACATTGTTACTGAATTTGTAGGCTTCTGTTAATACTTTTTAATATGAAAAATTAATATTGTGAGATGCAATTTTCAGTGAGTTTATTGTAAATTTGCATGAATTAAAGATAATATTAGCACTCAGTCTTGCCACAGATCACCTAAAGTCACAATGATGTCAGTGATTAGAACATGTTAACCTCAATAATTAAATAACCCAATACAGTTGTCTACTTGCAAATAATAGTAGAGTAGTTTAGATGTACTGACTTTTCAAGTTTATGTAAGTACCATGTGTCTGTATGTAAGAGTTCTCTTCTGCACTAATATTAGTTGTTTTAATCTACTTTTCTAATGCTTCAAGGACTAGAAAAAAGCTCTAATCTTAATATACATAAGGTGAACTTACAATGGTGAGAAAACTGATGTCATAAAACAATCTTTAGTACAAGAATCCTACTGAAGATAGTCATCAATAATTCTGACTTGATCATATTTTTGTTGGAGTTTAGTCTGTTGAACAAGAGGTAAACAGAATGAGATCAGCTTACATGTGCCCAAGGATACAAGAGATAGAATGACTCTGAGGGTCCACATAAAATAGAGATCTGTTTAAGTCAATGATGATAAACAATTTCCTACATACTTTTAAAACTAATTTAGGATTTATTTCTGGCCTCTTGCATTGATTTATCACAAACAATGGACCAATTTCAACTGTTAAAAAATACCCATTCAAAAATTATTTATCATGATAATCATTCAGGGAAACACTGAGATCTGTGTGAGAACATAATACATAAGAAGGGTTATTGATGAGTGACAAGGTTATATTTATATTTCAATACTATTTTGGAACCTAATGGTAAAGTTTCCAACATTCTTGGAACTTTTAGTGATTGGAAACAACTAAATACTATTAAAAACAACAATGAAATAGAAAGATTTTAGGTGGGTGTGGAGTTTTTGAGGTGAAATTTCATAATTCCTCAAGAAGTTAGTTGATGATTGGTAAATGGTTCTGGGATAGGAAAATATGAGATTAAATATGATTTTTATAAGGATAGTTTTGGATCATGTTAAGTTGGAATGGGAGTAAGAATGGTAGGTAAAAAAGCAGAGAAGTTTAGCTCAGTTCCCCATTTTTTAATGGGATTACTTGGCTTGTTGCTTTTCTGCTTCTTTAGTTCTTTATATATACTGGATATCAGCCCTGTGTCAGATAAAGGGTTGGTGAAGATTCTTTCCCAATCTGTAGGCTGTCTTTTTGTTTTGATGACAGTGTCTTTTGCTTTACAGAAGCTTTTCAGTTTCATGAGGTCCCATTTATTAATTGTTGCTCTTAGAGCCTGTGCTGTTGGTGTTCTGTTCAGGAAGTTGTCTCCTGTGCCAATGAGTTCTAGGCTGTTCTCCACTTTTTTTTTCCAATTGATTTAGAGTATCTGGTTTTATGTTGAGGTCCTTGATGGTGGGGATGGAAACTGGTACAACCACTTTGGAAGTTAATCTGGTGCTTTCTCAGACAATTAGGAGTAGTGCTACCTCAAGACCCAGCTCTACCACTCCTAGGTATATACCCAAAATTTGCTCAAGTACACAACAAGGACATTTGTTCAACCATGTTTGTAGCAGCTTTATTTGTAATAGCCAGAACCTGGAAACAACCCAGATGTCCATCAACGGAGGAATGGATACAGAAATCGTGGTATTTTTACACAATGGAATACTCAGCAATCAAAAAGGAGGAAATCATGAAATTTGCAGGCAAGTGTTGGGATCTAGAAAAGATCATTCTGAGTGAAGTATCCCAGAAGGAGAAAGAAAACATGGTATATACTCGCTTATATAGACCTACAAGATATGATAAACATAATGAAATCTACACACCTAAAGAAGATAATCAAGAAAGTGGACATGGGTGAAGATGATCAATCCTCATTTAGAAAGACAAATGGGATGTGCATTGAAGGTATGACAGGAATCTACCGCAAAAGACATCTGAAAGACTCTACCTAGCAGTGTTTCAAAGCAGACACTAAGACTCATAACCAAACCCTCGGCATAGTTCAGGGAATCATATGAAAAAGGGGAGTTAGTATGATATGGAAAGGATAGGAGCTCTACAAGGACCAAATATATCCTGGCACAGGGTCTTTTCTGAGACTGACACTCAACCAAGGACCATCTATGGATATAACCTAGAACTTCTGCTCAGATGTGGCCCGTGGTAGCTCAGTAACCAAGTAGTTTTCCAAAGTAAGGGGAACAAGGACTATTTCTAACAGGATCTCAAGGTCAGGCTCCTTGACTCCCCCTTGCCCAGGGGAGGAGCAGTCCTGTTAGGCCACAGAGGAGGACTCTACAGCCAGCCCTGAAGATACCTGATAAAACATGGTCAAATGAAAGGGGAGGAGGTCCTCCCCTATCCGTGCACTTGGAAAGGGGCAGGGAGGAGCCCAGGGAGGGAGTGTGGGGTTGGGGAGGGAATTAGGGAGTGGGATACAGCTGGGGCACAGAGTTAACAAAATGTAACTAAAAAGAAAAATAAAATTTAAAAAAAAAGCAGAGAAGTAGAACAACCTTGAATTTTGCCTGTACACTTATATTTGCAACAGCTACTAATCTATCATTTCCCTATTTCTCCCTTGAGTACATATTTACTATTCTTATTAGAATCATCAAAGATTGCTTTCCATAGTGGTTGTACAAGTTTACATTCCCACCAGCAGTGGAAAGGGTTTCCCTTTCTCCACAACATCTCCAGCATGTGTTGTCACTTGAGGTTTTTATCTTAGCCATTCTGATGGGTGTAAGGTAAAATCTTAGGGTCGTTTTGATTTGAATTTCCCTTATGACTAAGGATGTTGAACATTTAAGTGTTTCTCTGCCATTTGATATCCTGCTATTGAGAATTCTCTGTTTAGCTCTTTACTCCATTTTTCAATTGGATTACTTGATTTGTTGCTGTTTAACTTCTTAAGTTCTTTATATATACTGGATATTAGTAAGATCTGGAGAGGACAGGAACTCCACAAGGAGAGCAACAGAACCAAAATATCTGAGAACAGGGGTCTTTCCTGAGACACATACTCCAACCAAGGACTATGCATGGAAATAACCTAACACCCCTGCACAGGTGTAGCCCATGGCAGTTCAGTATCCAAGTGGGTTCCATTGAAATAAGAACAGGGACTGTCTCTGACATGAACTGATTGGTCTGCTTTTTAATTACCTCCTCCTGAGGGGGAAGCAGCATTACCAGGCCACAGAAGAAGACAATGAAGCCACTCCTGATGAGACCTAATTGACTAGGTTCAGAAGGAAGGAAATGAAGACCTCTCCTATCAGTGGACTTGAGGAGGGGCTTGCATGCAGAGAGTGGAGGAAGGGAGGGATTGGGACGGGAAGAGGGAGGGAACCACAAGGGGGGATACAAAGTGAATGAAGTGTAATTAATAAAGAATTTTTAAAAAAAAGATATCATATGAAATAAGTATGGAATGAATATTGTCCAACTTGATTTTTTTTAATACATGCTTGTGTTTTGAAAGAAAGTGCTCCTACCATTTATTGATTTGTATTTTAGTTTTTTAGTTCATTCACTTTTTGTGATGGATATAATCATCTCAGACATGTAGAAAATAAGTCAATAAGAAAATGTGCCCATGAGTACATATCTAGTAAATCCAGAAGCTTAGCTCATGAATTCATGAAGCCTACTCCATTGTCCTGTCACTTTTCCAACTTATCTCTCCTTATAAACAAAGGATGAAAAATAGCATGCTCATATTCAAGAATATAGGACATTCATAAAGAATTAAAAACTTTTAATTCATGTTAAAAAAAAATCATTAAAGAGCACATTTAACTTATCGACTTTACATGCTCATAAATCCAACTTGAGAGCAAATACATATAACTTTGGGTGGTATACTTAACACTTATTTTCCGTTTCTTTTTTTACTTCTACTACCAATGAGACAATGGCATACATTCTTATCTTAACCAATATCCTATAAATGTAATTTACCAAGGTATTGTTTGAGGTTTGTTAAAATATTTTAATGGGGTGGTGTGTGTGTGTGAGTGTGTGTATGTGTGCAAGTGAGATCAGGTCCCACCAATGCTGGAGTTAATGGATCCTTGTAGAGTAACAGGCAGATAAACTGATCAGTGCAGTGCTGGGAACCAAACTCTGGTTTGCTATACATACTCTTAAAATTATTAGCCACCTTTACCCCAGATTGTTGAATCTTGGAATCCAAGAAATTCTCAGATAGAAGTGTGGCTCTCCTTTTGTTTTGCCCTTTTGCACTTATTTCAATAAGATATCTTTTAAAACAGTTCAGGGTCAGTATAAGTCAGTGCATTGGCTACAGATGAAATTAATATAAAATAAAAATAAATATTCTCTCTGAATTTAAAAGTTAAACATATGACAAGCTGGACAAACTTATTTCTCCTTTAAACTGAGGGAAATGTTTCTAGATGAAATATTACTGCAAGTGTAAGCCTGGGTACACTATAGGGCAAACCAATACTTTGAAAATAATGAAGCTTAAAGCAAGTTTCAAGATAGGTTTTAAAACAGGTAACACAAAATGCATGATAGAAAGATGACTTGACAATCTGTTAGATAAGGAGCCTAAAGGAGAAAAAAAGTTGCAGATCAAGTGACCTCTGAATTTGCCCATTTTCAACTACAATAGAATATCAATACCATCAATATGAAGAGGTGATGATAGGATCCTGACAACCTCTAACACCTGGAAGTGTAGATTATATTCCCATTTGGCAAGGCCAAGCTCAGGGACTATCAGGTGCAGCTCTCAGCAAGGTGCATCTGTGAAAGAATAATATGGTTGAAACATCTGGACACAGCTGGAAGAAAATCAACTGGGTACAAAGAACATTTTATTTATAGCTAGCTGTGTTGTTTTCTTTGCTTATTTTCAGATGTTCATAAATACTAAGATTAGTGACCATAAAAATGAGGATTATGTTTAGAAACCTAACAAATGAAGGAAAAAAAAACTACACAGCTATCTAAACTAACTGCACACGGAACAGCAAAATTGTGACATTTTTTTATTGTAGGGAGTATTTTTCAATCCAGAGGTAGAAATATGGCTAACCAAGAAGACTTATAAAGGATTTGATTGACACCTTTGAAGTTACAAAGTGCACCAATAAAATCTTACCAGGTTTTTCTCATAGTTCTATGCAGTAACATGAGAATCAAATTGTCATTTGAAATTAATGTTAACAAATTGGAGTATAATAAAAATTATTTCTTCTTTTGTGGTCAAAGTGAAATAGACTGCAAGACTGATGAAGGTCAATGTGGCCAATTCTGGAGTCAGTTCCAAAAAGGGCCTGGTAATTTTATGAGCACTAATAATGTTTGTGAATTTCACGTTAGTTAAGCTAATTAAAGAGTAGTCAAAGACACACTACAGTATTTAAATAATAAGTTCCCATATTTAAGGACATAATTTTATTTTCACCTGCACCATTAAACTAAGATTAAAATATATCACTTTCTTCTATGAAATTCTAGCTTATGATGAAGTGCCATCTTAGGACTTCATTCATAGAATTAATGAACATATTTCCAATTTGTAAAAAATTATGATTTGAAGAATATTATACATTGATATGAATTTACTTCTTATAATATTCTTGTGTTGGACTCTTCCATTGCCTTAGCAAAATAGCCGAGACTGAGCAATTTATAAAGAAAAGATATTTATTCTGGTCACAGATTTGGAAACAGGAATTTACTGCCCCTAGTGTGGGTCCATGGCAGACTGTATTCCACTGAAAAACAAAAGATTATACAAGGAGGAGAAAAAAGGGAGGGAACCCAGACTTACATTTTTATAGCCATTATATAATGAGGGTTTCAGAAAGTTACATTTAATTCTGTCTTAGATCAGTGACATCCGTGGCATATTAACCTCTTGTTAAAATGTGCATTTTATGTGATATTTCATTCTTTGTTTGGTACTTGGATCTTGATAATAGGCTCATGCAATCTCAAATGCACCATCTTACTGCCTCAGCTCTCTGAGATCTGGGATTGTACCATTATAGGCATGCATTACCACGTCTACTAAGACTCACATGTTAAAGGTTTCACTATCATTTAATGTAGTCACAATGAGGACCAAATTTCCAACACTGGAATACTTTTTGGATAATCTGTTTTCAAATGACATCTCCCAAATTAATAAGAATTATAGAAGAGAGGAGATCCAAGATGGTTGCATTGACCATGCAAGGTATCTGAACAGTGGTATCAGCAGTGAGAGCACGGTTACCAGCAGGCCCTTAATGTAGACCCTAAAACCCCAAAATCTATGTGTCTCAAGTGAGAGGAGACTCCATGGGGATAGCTGAAGGTCCATCTTCAGGCCACCCAGCTAATACCCAGAAAAATCCCCAGGCTCCCACCCGGCATGGCCACAGTCCTAGGCCACCTCCCCAATCCCCATCATCTGCCAATACCTTCCTGAAACCAGCAGCAGGTCTGTGGGCTCTGACCCTGCAGCCATAAGCCACTCTCCCAAACTCACCATTTGTGGATATATTCCTGGGACCTGCAGCTGCTGTGCAAGCTGGGGGAGACTCTTACCCTGAAGCCTTAGACCACCAGTCAGAACCCACCAGGAAGGTGGCACCAACTCCCTCAGCTCTGACCAGCTGCCCTCAGCCATCCATTAGAATCCATCATTGGACACTTTACTGAGTCATGCAACATGCATAAGGGGCTCCTTCACTACAGTCTTAGGCTACCCATCTTCCCAAATACACCATTTGTGGATACCTTCCAGGATAAGCAGTAGTAGGGCCCATGAGGTTCTGACTCTGCAGCCTTAGGCTACCCAATGGCCAAGTCCACTTTCTGTGGATAACTTCCTGAAACCAGAGTATGGCAGCTCTGCCCTTGGGCGCTCAATCTCACTGTGGTGTGAAAACCTTCCTGTACTGTGGGTGAGACTCCAAACTTGGGTGCCCACTCTCACAGTCCTGTGGACAGTTTCTGGATACTAGAGGCTCCTGTTTCCAAACCTCAGCACACTCACCATACTGTGGACATATTCCTGGTTGCAGCTGCCAGTGGCACTTACTCTCACAGCCCAGTGGAGCAGATGAATTCTGGTACTGTGGGACAGGTTTGGTTCCATTCTGCATACTCCCCTCCTGCCTTGTTCACCCTGGTCAGAATTAGCCAGCACAGCACAGTGAACACAGCAGACCTGAGCTAGTCTTGCGTCCCAGGTTCCATTCCCCATCATTTTAGGGACCCTGTGGGAGACTGTAGCAGCTCTAGGCAAAGAAATCTATCTACCAATGCCCTAGCATCCTGGCTCACGTAGGCCAGAATCAGATAAACAAGCACAGACAGAGAACCCAGTCTTGCTGAGCTAGGCACCTGACAAAAGTTCCATTGTCCTCCCAAAGGAGAACTGTTGGGCATTGGAGAAGCTCTAAGATAAGAGATCTTTCTGCCTGCTGCTTAGCACCGAGCTCATCTGGATCAGAAACAACATGGGCAGCACAGCCAGTGAACCCAGCTGAGCCACGCTTGGGACCTAAATCAAATCCTGCACCTTCATAAGGAAGCCTGCAGCAACTCAAGATGACACAGAGATCTTTCCACCTGTGCTTAGGCTACCCAGGTCACAAACAGTGAGCCAGTAGAGATAGGGAATCCAAGGGAGACTACTCAAGACTCATGAGGCAGGTGGATCCAGTCTGCAGTACAAGTTAATTAATCAAGGCTACAGACAACCAGATGGTTAGAGGCCAGTGCAAGAATACAGGAAACAAAAAAACAGGACATCCTAACTGAATGTCTACATGCACAAAAATGCAAATAAACCCATATTTATGACCCTCCACAAAACTAAAGTCCAAGTGGACCAAAGACCTCAACATAACACCAGACACACTAAACCTGTTAGAAGAAAAAGTAGGGTATAGCCTTGAACTCATTGGCACAGCGCACAAATTCCTGAACAGAACACCAACAGCCCAGGATCTAAGATAAATAATCAATAAACGGGACCTGATAAATCTTGAAAAGCTTCTCTAAAGCAAAGGACACTGTCATCAGGGAAAAAAAAAAGCCTACAGACTGGGAAAGGTTCTTCACCAACCCTATATCTGACAAAGGGCTAATATCAAGAATATATAAAGAACTCAAGAAGATAAAAGCAACAAATCAAGAAATTGAATTAAAAAAGTGGAACAGAGCGAAACAGAGAATGCTGAACTGAGGAATATCGAATGGCAGAGAAGCACTTAAGGAAATGCTCAGTGTCCTTAGTTATGACCATCAGAGTGGCTAGTACCAAAAACTCAAGGGACAACGCATGCTGGTGAGGATTTGGAGAAAGGGGATCCCTCCTCTGTTGCTAGTGGGAATGTAACCTTGTACAACCCCTTTGGAAATCAATCTGGCACTTTCTCAGAAAATTAGGAATAGTGCTTCCTCAATATCCAGCTATACCACTCCTAGGCATATATCAAAAAATGCCCCATCATTCAATAAAGATATTTGCTCAACCATATTCGTAGCAGCTCTATTCGTAATAAGCAAAATATGGTAACTACCTAGATGTCCCTCAACAGAAGAATAGATACAGAAATTGTAGTACATTTACACAATGAAATACTACTCAGCAATTAAAACAAGGAAACCATGAAATTTGCAGGCAAATGATGGGAACAAGAAAAGATCATCCTTAGTTATGTAACGCAAAAGCCGAAAATCAGAAATGATATATACTCACTTATATGTCAATATTATCCATATAATATAGGATAAACATTCTAAAATATTTAGCCTTAAAGAAGCTAAAAAACAAAGAAGACCCTAGAGAAGATGCTGAATCTTAATTCAAAAGGGCAAACAGGTAGACATTGGAAGTAAGTGAAGACAAGAAACAGGATATGAGCTTTCCACTGAGGATCTCTTAAAGACACTACCCACTGGGGTATTGAAGGGCCAGAGTACCCGAATCCTTATGGAACAAGAGGGAGCTAGAAAGACATGGAGGGGACAGGAATTCCACCAGGAGAACAACAGAGCCAAAATTCCTGGGTCCACGGGTGACTGCAGAGACCAATACTACAATTAAGGACCCTGCATTGAGAGGACCTAGACCCCCTGTTCAAAGAAAGCCCATTGTATGCTCAGTTTCCCAGTGGCTTCTCTAGTAAGGGTTACAGAGCCTGTCTCTGACATTAACTTTATGGCTGGCTCTTTGATCAACTTCCCCTAGGGTGTGCAACCTTGCTAGGCCACAGAGGAAGATGATGCAGCCTACCTTGATTGTACCTGATAAGCTAGGGACTGATAGAAGGAAAGGAAGTCCTCCTGTAAGAAGGGACTAGGGAAAAGGCATAGAGGAAGAAGAGGGATTCTGGGTTGGACTGGAAGAAGACAAGGGAGGGGGCTGAGGTGGGGACACAAAGTGAATAACTTGTAATAAATAAATATATACATACAATTAAATAAAAAAATTAAAAAGAGTTTTATAGAAATAATATTTAGATGTTTCATAAGCATTTTAATACTTTTATTACTTAAATGACACATTTCCCATAATTTGCTATGAACATAAATCACTATGAGCAGCTGTAATTTATACTCTCCTTCTTAAATGACAAACTTAAAGTTCCCTACTCCTTATAGTGGGCATGGGTGTATATCAAACTTTTTTGCCTGCTCTCGGGACTCTTTTATTGGATTGCTTTGGTGTTTCCTTGTCGTATTGTATCCTATTTTGTCCTATTTTGCTGTCTTCTCTTAGAGGCCTGATCTTTTATGAAGAATGAATGGAAGGAAAGTGGATTTGTGGAAGAAGGGAGGAAGGGGGAACTAAGAGGATTAGAGTGAGGGAAAGTTGTGCTTGAGATGTATTGTATGAGAGAAGAATCTATTTTCAATTAAAAAAATAAAAATGCCAATGATTCTATTTCTCTGGATCTCAGTGATTTTTATATGTAAGTGAAAAGATGATCCTAAAGATACCACAGGCTCTGATGTTATTTAAAGCTATGAATCTAGGTTACTGTCATGGCTAAGCACGTTTTCACAAGAATTTCTTCTAGACTTTTTGCTTAGTATGATTGTATTATATTTGTAATGCTTAACAAAATTTGCATAAACTGTTAGAAGATGATGTTCTCATTTCTCAGGCAGTAACCCTTAAACTTTTTATTCATTTTCTAATTTAACTTTTTTCTTATTAAAATAAAATTTAGCATATTATACTGATAACATGCTTAAAATTGTGAAGTGTAAATTCTTGTGAGATTTGATGTGTAAATACAAAATAAACTTTAATTAAAATTAAATTAGTTCTTATTTGAACATCTATTTTCTATGAGACAGAAAAAATATAAAAAATGACAAATTCAATCATTATTATTATTTTCTCATTCATTTCCACTTAAGTGAGATCAACTTGATATTCCTCTCTTCCTTCTTTCTATGATATATTTTATGCTTACAAGTGATCAGGCTAATGCTATATCACCCTCTGTATAGAGGGTGTATACTTGATAGTGATTTCTCCTGGTCTTCCAGGATGAAATTAATTTTAAGACTAGTTACACCCCTTTGCTGTTTGATAACACACTAGACAATCAGTTCTTGTCTTCTGTTACCTTCTTTCTTCTCATTCACAAGAGTCACTATAGTCCTCTGGTTTCTTTATCTAATTGATGGACCTGAGTGCTGAGAACCATGGAAAAATTTTATACCAGATCCTTCCAAGATGGCGGCAGCTAGTGTGCAGCTTAGCTGAAGGGGAGAAGACCTGCAACTTGGAAATTAATGAGTGAAGGGGCTGATCAACCCAGAACAGAGTTATCTATACTTCCAAGAAGAAAGAGACTAACCATGATCTGAGTCCATCTAGAATCAGGTCACAGCAGACTCCTCCGGGAGGAGACACCCCGAGAGGTGATCCCCAGGCAATTTCCGGCACCCAAAACCCTACTCCTTATTCAGAGGAGGCAGGAAGCGTCCAGCAGACTACACTGTCTGTACCCAAGCCCCAGTGAGAGCTGCAGCTCCCACAAAAAAAAATACCCGAGATCTGGGCTGAGAAAACCCAACCCTTTCGGGCACTCCACCAAGAACACCGCCATAACCCTGCCATGGCAGAGTGGCGGGAGGGATAGAGATGCAAAAGCTGCTTCACAACACCGGACCCCAGTGATGCCGGCTTCTCCTAGCAAACAAACTTCAGCTCTGGATCTGGGACCCTGGTCTAGCTCATTAAGGTCTAGCACCAAGTCCCAACACCGGCGGCCCTCCGACCCTTGGCAGAGAAACCCTGGCTCAGGATCTGAACTGAGAAGTCCCAACCCCTTCTGGCACTTTCCTTAGAGCTCCAACATAAGCCTGCCCTAGTGGAGGGGAAGGTCAGAGACAAAGTACAGAGAGGCAGCCTGCCACAGGACACAGCACCCCCTCTCCAACTCACCCAGCTGCCCCTGGCAGAGAAACACAAGCTCTGGATCTGAGGACACTCAACCATACCTGGTACTCTCTCGGAATCAGCAAACATAGGTTCCACTGCCAGGCTGCTTCTGGCAGAGAGATCTGGGCCCTGGATCTGGGATTGAGAACACTCAACCTAACTCTTTCCCGAGATACCCCAGGACCAGTCAACATAACCCCTCCTGGCAGAGGGAAAGGACAGAGAGGCAGCACACAGGAAAGGTGGACACCAAGTCCTGCTGCCACAGTGCCACAGAGCTGACTGTTAGCCTACCCCCTTTTTTCCACAGCAGGACCAAATCAGAGAGTACAGAGCAAGGGGAACCCCTGTGAATTACAACTGGTCCTGCAAGAGAGTGAGTGAGCCTTCTAGGGAGAGTTTGCCCCAGACCCAGGGCAACAGACCACAGAAACAACCAGATGAGATTCCTGCCACCCAAATCCCTAGTGTCGGCATCATAGGGATTCTCAGGATAGCAACCCCAAAGGTGAAGCCTCTGACTTGTGGATCCACCAGTGTAATCCAGGTAAACAATCCCTGGATCTCAGACAGAACTGCATAATAGTGGCCTGCAGGCCACTGCAATAGTCAGAGAATCTGCTCATGTGCACTGCGCCCGTTAAAAGTGCATGTGAGGAAGCACTATTCCTAATAGTGCTTCCTCAAGACCCAGCTATACCACTGCTGGGTATATACCCAAAGCTTGCTCAAGTACACAAAAGGGATACTTATTCAACCATGTTTATAGCAGCTTTATTTGTAATAGCCAGA
>REGO01000903.1:52773-74878 GCA_010120015.1 Rhombomys opimus
AAAAAAAAAAAAAAAAAAAAAAAAAAAAAAAAAAAAAAAAAAAAAAAAAAACTTCAAGTCTCTGAAGAAATAAATTGAAAAAGATGTCAGAATATGGAAAGAGCTCCCATATTCATGGATTGGTAGGATAAACATATTGAACATGGCCATATTACAAAAGCAATTTACAGATTCAATGCAATTCCCATCAAAATACCAACACAATTCTTTACAGAACTTATAAGAATTCTCAACTTCATATGGAAAAACAAAAAACCCAGAATTGCCAATATGAACTTGGACAACAACTAATCATCTGGAGGTATCTCCATCCCTGACCTCAAGCTGTACTACAGAGCAAAAGTAGTAAAAACTGCATGATACTTTCATAGAAGCAGGCTGGTGCATCAATGAAACCAAATAGAAGATCCAGAAATAAACCCACACATTTAGAGATACTTGCTTTTAACAAAGAAGTCAAAACGGTAAAATGGAAAAAAGAGAGTATCTACAACAAATGTTGCTGGTCTAACTGGATGTCAACATGTAAAAAAACAGAAATAAATACATATTTATCATCCTGCACAAAAGTAAAGTCCAAGTGGATCAAGCACTTCAATATGAAATCAGACAAAATAAACTTGTTAGAAGAAAAAGTGGAGAAGAACCTTGAACTCATTGGCACAGGAGGCAACTTCCTGAACAAAACCCCAACGACACAGGCTCTAAGATCCCCAATAAATAAATGGGACCTCCTGAGACTGAAAAGCTTCTGTAAAGCAAAGGACACTGTCATCAGAACAAAACTAAAGACTGGGAAAGGATTTTCACCAATCCTATATCTGACAGAGGGCGAATATCCAGAATAAATGCAGAACTGAAGAAGTTAATAAACAACAAATAAAGGAATCCAATTATAATATGGGGTGCAGAGCTAAACAGAGAATTCTCAATACAGGAATACTGAATGGCATAGAAGGATTTGAAGAAATGCTCAGTATCTAGGTATCAAGGAAAGGCAAATCAAAACAACCCTGAGATTTCACTGTACACAAATCAAAATGGCTATGATTAAAAACTCATCTATGAATAGTTCTACCTCAACATCCAGCTATACCACTCCTAGGCATACATACAAAAGTTGCTCAAGTATACAATAGGGACATTTGCTCAAACATGTTCATAACAGGTTTATTTATAATAGCAGAATCTTGAAGGAACTCAGATGTCTCTCAACTTAATAATGGAAACAGAAATTGTGGTACATTTACAGAACAGAATAATACTCAGCAATTAAAAAAAGGAAATCGTGAAATTTGCAGGCAAATGGTGGGAACTAGAAAAGATCATCCTGAGTGAGATATCCCATAGGCAGAAAAACAGACACGGTATATAATCACTTATAAGTGGATATTAGAAATATAATATAAGATATTCACACCAAAATCTGTACACCTAAAGAAGCTAATCAAGGAGAACCCTGGACAAGATGACCATTCCTCATTCAGAAAGGCAAAAGAGATGGACATCGGAAGAGGAAGAAAACAGTGAACAGGACAGGAGCCTACCACAGAGTGCCTCTGAAAGACTCTACCCTGCAGGTTATCAAAGGAGAAGCTAATACTCAAACAAACTTTGGGCAGATGCAGGGAATCTTAAGAAAGAAGGGGGAGATAGAAAGTCCTGGAGGGGACATGAGTTTCACAAGGAGAGAAAAAAAATTCTGGGCACAATGATCTTTTCTGAGACTGACACTCCAACTAAGAACCACTCATGGAGATATCCTAGGACTCCTGCACAGATAGCAGCTCAGTATCCAAGTGGGTTCCCTAATAATGGGAACAGGGACTGTCTCTGACATAAACTCAAAGATCAGGGGCCTGATCTTTGATCACCTCCCCCTGAGAGGGGTGCAGCCTTACCAGGCCACAGAAGAAGACAATGCAACCCACTCCTGATGAGACCCGATAAACTAGCGTCAAATGGAAGGGGAAGAGGACCTCCTCTATCAGTGAACTGGGGGAGGGGCATGGGTGGAGAAGAGGGAGGGAGGGTATCATTTGGAGGGAATGAGGGAGGAGGCTACATTTGGGATACAAAGTGAATAAACTGTAATTAATAAAAAATAAATAAATTTTTATTTTTTAAAAGATAAAATTAAAGAATATAAAAAATAAGCAGTAGCCCTCCTGTACACAAATGACAGTGTGAGAAAGAAATTAAAGAAACTACATCCTTCACAGTAGAACTTCAAGTCTCTGAAGAAAGAAATTGAAGAAGATATCAAAACATAGAAGATGTCCCATGCTTGTGGTTCAGTAGGATTGACACAGTAAAAATGACCATCTTAGTTAAAGCAATATACAGATTCAATGCATCAAAATATCAACACAATTCTTACAGACTTTGAAAACATTCTGAACTTTAAAAAGAAGAACAAAGTCCCAGATTAGCTAGAGCATTCACATTACAACCAAACAGCTTTTTTAGCTACTTCCATCCATGATTTCAAGCTATACTATGGAACAATAGTAATTAAAAACTGCATGGTACTTGAATAGTAATAGACTGCTTTTTCAATGGAATCAAATAGAAGACCCAGAAAAACCCCACACACCTATGGTCACTTAAGTTTTTGAAAAGGGAGCCAAAATCATACAATGGAAAAATATTGAATTTTCAACAAATGGTGCTGGTTTAACAGGATGTTTATATGTAGGAAAGTATAAATATATCCATATTTATCTCCCTACACAATAATCAACTGCAAGTGGATTAAATACCTCAGTATAACACCAGATACATTAAATCTATGAGAAGAAAAAGTGGGGAAGTGTCTCATTGGCACAGGACACAGCTTACTGAATGAACACCAACAGCTACAGCTCTAAGCTCAACAATTAATAAGTGGAACCACCGGAAACTGAAAAGTTTCTGTAAGTCAAAGGACTCTGTCAATAGAATGAAATTACAGTCTACAACTTGGGGAAAGATTCTAACCAAACCTACATTCAACAAAGGACTAATATCAAAAATATATAATGAACTCAAGATATCAAACACCAGTAAATAAAATAACCCAATTAAAAAATGTGGCACAGAACTAAACAGAAAGTTCTCAACAGACGAATCTCAAATGGCCAAGAAGCACTTAAAGAAATTCTCATCTTTCATAATCATGAGGGAAATGCAAATCACATGGACTCTGAGATTCCATCTTACACCCTTAAGAATGACAAAGACTAAAATCTTAAGAACAGCACTTGCAGGTGACGGTATGGAGAAAGGGAAACACTCCTCCATTGCTGGTGGTAGCATAAATTTGTACATCTTTTGAAGTAAATCTGGCACTTTCTCAGAAAATTTCAAATAGCTCCAACTCAAGACCCAGCTATACCTCTCCTAGATGTATACCCAAATGACACTCCACCATAAAACAAGGACATTTGTTCAACTATGTTCATAGCAGCTTTATTCACAATGGCTAGAACCTGGAAACAACCTAGATGTCCCTCAACTGAAAAACGGATGAAGAAACTGTGGCACGTTAACAAGGAGACCGTGAAATTTTCAGCAAATGCCGAGAACTAGAAATGACCATCCTGAGTGAGGTAACCCATATCCAGGAAGACACACATACTATGTACTCACTTATTTGTGGATTTTAGTCGTACAGTACAGGATAAGCATGTTATGAGGCACAAACCCAAAGAATATAAGTAACATGAAGGATGCATAAATCTGACTGGATAGGGGAGATAGAATATATAAAAGCAGTGACTGAAGAGAGGAAACAAGGTAGAAGAGGGCAACCTCCAGAAAGTTAAGAGGGTAGAGAAGAGACCCTCTTACCTCTCACCATGGAGAACAAGGGTGAGAGGACAGAAGGATTGTAGAGAAAAGAGAAAATAAACATAGGCATACCTTTGTGACAAGCTGGAAACCTAACTCTGCGTAGGCTCCTGGGAGGATATGAGGGGGATTCAAACAGAGACTCCTAGTAGCAAAGACCATAGAGACTATGACCTGCTAACTAGACTACTCTTCTAGCAGAGGCAGTAGAACACCACCCCACTCACAAAAACTTCAATCCAAAGTGCATCTTGTCTACAAGTTGTGCAGGAATAAAGACAGAACAGAGATTGAGGGAAAGACCAACCAATGCATGGCCCAACTAAAAGCCCACCATATTGGAGAGTGCCAGTTCCTGATACTATGAATGATGCTCTGATAAGCTTGTAGATAGAAGCCTATCAGAGTTGTCTACCTAGAAAATCCTCAAAACAAATGCTGAGACTCACAGTCAAATATTTGGATATACATAGGGAGTCTTATGGAATATTGGGAGGAAAGAGAAAAGGACCTGGTTGTGATAGGAGGTCCACACAAACACCAACAGAGCCAACTAACCAGGGCCCAGAGGGGCTTCCTGAGATTGAAGCATCAACCAAGGGCCATAAGTGAACTAGACCTACACTCCCTACAAAGATATAGCAGATGGGCAGCTTAAGGTTCTTGTGGGTCTTCTAGTAAGGGAAGTGGAGATGCATCGAACATAGACTCACTTGTCAGCTTTTTATCACTTCCCCCTGGAGGGACTATCTTGCCCGACCACAGCAGATGAGGACACATTTGGTCCTGATGCAGCGTATGTGTTCTATGGGAAAGGGAGCTTCCCTTTTCTGAAGAAAATGGAAGGGGAATGGGACAGAGGGAGGGTGGGACTTGGAGGTGAGGAAAAATGAGGCTACAAGGAGGTAAAGTAAATAAATATTTTTAATAAAATAAAAAATGAATAAAATAAGGAACATTTCTCTTTGCTATTATATAAACTATGATTAGTAAAGATTTAATCTCTTGTCTTTAATTCTGAAAATAGCTACATAATACTAGTTTTCAGCTTTGCTATTTAACTTGAACTTAAAATACATAAACTTTTACAGTAGACTTTTCAGTGACCGTCTATTGAAATTGTAATAATTTTGCACATCAGAATGACTTCAAAAATTCATTTACTTTCAAAAATAGTTACATAAAAACTGCAGACACATTCCTTCCACATTAATTGTATTAACAGATTTTTCAACATACTTAAATTATGTATATGTCACTAAGAAAGCTGTGTAGAAATTACTAAATGGAAATAGAGACTTGTTTTTTGAAGGACACTAAATTAAATTTCAGCGAGGGGAACAGAGACTTTGGATATTTCGAATTCTAAGAATGCTTAATAGCCAAAATGTCCTCTATTCCTACTAAACTATGTCAACTTTTCTGAGAAACAACCATCACAGAAAAGTATTATTTAAATTTGTGGATTGTAACTATTAAAATAAACAATTATATTGTAGCATGTGCACTTAATCAAGTAAAAATCAAATTATATCATTTCATAACTGCAGAACGGAATCTTTTGAGATCAAGCAGAAACAATTTTGCTTTAGTAAGGACAGATATGATAGAATACTTCCAAATGTTTTAAGGAACATTCATATTTTCCATGTTATACTAACTTATGTTTCCATATATACAATGAAATTACTGTCTTTTCTGTACATATTGGCTTGACATGCCTTTTGTATATTTTTAGAGTAGCCATTATAAATGAAATGAAGCAACATTACATTGTGTTTTGATGTCGATTTTAATAATGATGAGTGTTGTTGAGTGTTCCCATTTTTATTACTAATTTATTTTTTATTTATTATAATTTATTTCACTTTGTATCCCAGCTGTATCCTCCTCCATTATCCCAACCTCCTTTCCTCTTCTCCTTCCATGTCCCTGCCCAAGTCCTCTGATAGGGGAAGTCCTCCTCCTTTTCCATTTTGCCCTAGCCCATCAGGTCTCATATGAACTTCCTGCAATGTCTTCCCCTGTGACCTGGTAAGGCTGCCTCCACCGCTCAGGAGAAGGTGATCAAAGAGCCAGCCACTGAGTTCGTATTAGAGACAGTCCCTGATTCCCTTACTAGGGAACCCACTTGGAGACTCAGGGTTTACATTTTTATGTAAGTTATTTTCTATGAGTACTTTGCAACACTCTTTTCACAGGCATTATCCATATTTAAATATGATTATATTTATCTTGATGTACTTTTGATTTTTATTTTATTTCTTAGTATCTTTTTGGCTCTACTCAATTTTTTGGATTATTTTTCTTCTTTGATTCAAAAAATGTCATTTTGAAAACTGTTCCACAATTTTGCATTTTTATATGTGTACATAACAGGATACTATTTAGCTTCACAAACCATAGATGTATAAACACAAATGACTATAACACATAGTACTATTCAAAAAAGCTACATATTTGTTTCTGTTTTATTGATTTCAGCCCAGCCAGAGATTGATTTTGTCCAAATGTCTACTCTTCTTAGGTGTGTCTGTTTCTTTTTTTCCCCCTAGGGCTTTTAGGAGTGCCATTAAGTTGCTTGTATCAGATGTCTTAAACTTTTTAGGAGGCACTTAGTGCTATGAACTTTCGTCTTAGCACTGCTTTCATTGTGTCCCATAAGTTTGGTTAAGTCGTGCCATCATTTTCATTGAATTTTAAAAGTCTCTATTTCTTTTTTATTTCTTCATTGACTCAGCTGTCATTGAGTAGAGGGTTGTTTTGTTTCTATGCATGTGTATGCTTTCAGTTATTTTTGTTGTTGAGGTCTAATTTTAGGCCATAGTATTCTAAAAGAATACAAGGAATTATTTCAATCTTCTGTGTCTGTTGAGCCTTGCTTCGTGTCCAGTTATATGGACAATTTTGGAGAGGGTTTTGTGAGGTGCTGAGAAGGTATACTCTTTCAGGTTTGGGTGAAAAGTTGTGTAGACGTCTATTAGGTCCATTTGATATAGAACCTGTTAAGTGTCGTTATTTCCCTATTTAGCTTCTGTCTATATGATATGTCCTTTGGTGAGAATGGAGTATTGAAGTCTCTCAATATTAAAGTTTTAGGATTGTTGTATGATTTGAGCTTTAATAAAGTTTCATTTACTAATGCAGCTGCTCTTGTATTTGGGGCGTAAATGTTCAGGATTGTTATGTCCTCTGGGTGAGGTGAATTTTTCCTTCGGTGACAGTGAAGTATCCCTTCTCATGTCTTTTGATTAAATTTGGTTGAAAGTCTATTTTATTAGATATTAGGATAACTACTTCAGCATGTTTTCTAGGTCTGTTTGCTTAAAAAACATTTTCCAGCCCTTCACTCTAAGGTAGTATCTGTTTTTGTTGCAGAGGTGTGTTTCTTAGATGGAGAAGAATGTTGGATCCTGTTTCTGCCACCATTTTGTTAGTTTATGCCTTTTTAATGGAGAGTTTAGTCTCTTGATTTTGATAGATAATAGTGATCAATGCATGTTAGTTTCTTTTATTGTGGAGCAGTTGGTGATAATGTGTTTATGTTCTTGTTTTCTTTCCTTTTTTTGTTTTGAAGTTATCTATATCCTATGTTTTCTTGGGTGTTGTTAATTTCAATAGAATGGAGTTTTTCTTCTAGCATCTTCTATAGGGCTGGGTTGCCGTGTAGTTATTGTTTAAGTTTAGTTTTGTCATGGATTTTTGTTGTTGTTGTTCCTGTATGTTGATTGAAAATTTATCTGGGTACAGTTTGACATCTGTGTTATCAATGTCTGCATGACATCTCCTCAGGCCCTTTTGGTTTTCATAGTTTCTGTTGAGAAGTCTGGTGTGATTCTGATAGGTCTATCTTTATATGTTACTTGGTCTTTTTGCCTTGCTGCTTTTAATATTTTTTCCTTGTTCTGTATAGTTTGTATTTTGTCTATTATATACTGTGATGAGTTTCTTTTCTGCTCTAGTCTATTTGGTATTCTTGTATATTTAAGGACCTCTTTTTCTTTAAGTTGGGAAATTTTTCTTATATGATTTTCTTGAATATATTTTCTGGACCCTGGAGTCTGGAATCTTCTTTTTCATCTATTCCTATTATTCTTAGATTTATTTTTTTTCATGGCATCCTTTAATTCTTGGATGTTCTGTTTTTGAAACTTTTCCAATTTCACTTTTTCTTTGAGAGATATATCAGTTTCTGTAATTGTATCTTCAGTACCTGAGATTCTCTCTTCCATCACTTGTATTCTGTTGGTGATGTTTTCCTTTGTGTTCCTGATCTCTTCTTTAAGTTCTCCAGATCTAGGTTTTTCTGTTTGTGTTTTCTTTATTGATTCTAATTATGTTTTCATGTCTTGCACCATTTCCTTAATGTGTTTGAATGTAGATTCCTATCTTTCCATGATAGCCTCTTTTTTTTTTCATTTCCACTTTATGTGCCTCTATTTGTGTAGCTAATTTTCCCTGTATTTCCTTGAAGCTTTGTTTGTTTCCACTTCATGTGCCTATAATAACTCGAAAAGCACAGCTTTAAAATTATTTTCCCTTGTTTCTGATGAATTAAAATATCCATTTAATTTGGGGGTTACTGGTGGAGCTATGATATCTTAATTTTTGTTAGATGTGTTCTTATGCCTGCCTCTAGCCATCTGCTAGTCAGCAGCCTTTTCTTTTTGTTATTGGATACTGTACTACAGGCTGCATCTATCTGTCTCTGAAGTCTGGAGTATTCTTCAAGAAAATGAGAGAGGTCGTCAGGTTTGAGTGTGGGTGTTGTTATTTCAGATGCAGCTAAGGAAGGAATGCTGCAGGCACAAGTACAAAAGTTCAGGAGTGTGTGTGGAGGTGTGCCAGCCTGGAAGAGTGAAGTGTAAGGACAGAGCATAAGCACAGGCTGTGGAGGAGGCAACATTTGCAGGCACAGTACATGTGTGCTGGTGCCCTGAATGGCCCAGGGGCCCAAAGACCTGTCTTGGTATTGTGCTCCAAGTGTTCAGATCTGTCTGTGCTGCACCTTCTTGGCTGAAGGAGTTGTTTCCAGGAATTGTTTGTTTAGACTCCACAGGGAGACCCACAGAACAGAGAATACATTGTTGAGAAAGCTTTCCCAAGGATCCCTACGTTGTCCACAGTGGTGTTGTAGGTGAAATGGATCAGTTGTCTGGCAGCTAGCATAGATTTGGGGTTCTGTATGCATTTTCTCTCAGAAGCACTCACTTGAAGGCATGTGTTGAAAGCACAGAGAGCCACTGAACTCACTTGCACGTGTAAGCAGTAAATTAAGAGGGCCCACAGTTTTCTACTCTCAGATTTGTGTCCCCTGTTTGGCCATTAGAATTAGGAGTCCCTGTACCCTGGTTTATGCACTGCCTGCTGCTGCCACAGCCACCACTGCTGCCACCGATAGTGCAGGGAGTCAATTGTTCACCACTCGCAGACCCCAGAGACATCCATGGGGGATCTGTATCCAATCTCTCTCATCTCACAGGTTGTAGGTTGTCCCCTCTAGCCTGGGAAGCCTCAAAGTCAATGTTCTGGCTTCAGCTGTCTGTCCACTCACCAGATTTTGATTTTCAGATCATCTGTCTTTCAATGCACACTGGTGGCTGCCATCTTGGAGTCTCTCTCTTCTTTCTTTCTTATACTGATGCTCTTTGAGCTTCTTGGGACTTCTGGGTTTTGTAACAATTAATTTTAGAAAGTTCTTATCTCTTAGTAATGCAGATATATTTTCTGTTCCATCTGCCCTATTCTCAACACTGAAAAATACATACATCATATCTAATTTACAAGTTTTCATAGATATTGGTGTGATGTCTTGGATTTTATCCTTTTTCTCCTTATAGGCAGTTCATAATCACCTTCAAAGTCAATGATTTGTTGTTTGTCAATTCTGATTAAACAAATATACTAATTGTTTGTTTTTGCTAAGTTTTTATTGAATTTTCTGTAATATTTTATTGAAGTTTACCTCTCCTGTTTAGTGACTCATCTGTTCATTACAAAATATTTAACCTTTGAATCTCTGAACATACTGACAATAACATAGGTGTTTTAAGTTCTTTAATAGTTCTGTTATGTGTATCATATATGAATTTGTCCTGACAGTTATTTTTTTTCATACTGGTTTGTGTTGTCTTTCAGGCCTAGTCATTTTGCTGAAATTTGCAAAAAACTTGTGAAAAATGTGGTATATAAGGATTTTTTTTTCTGAAAATACATTAGTATAGCTAATGGTTTGATTATGTTTAAAGTTTTATGGCTTTAAAAATACAGAGAATTAAATTTTCTCTTTTTTTCCTGGCTTTGCCTTTTCTTCACTTTATGTTCCTTAGATACTTTCTTTCAAAAAATCCTGTCTTTATCTTAACTTTAATATTTTAAATAATAATTATTACTTACTTCATTTAAATGTATAGCATAGAATGTGAGAATTTGATATATGTTTATTTATCAAAACAGGTCATTTTTATTATTTTCCCACTCTTCAAGTATATTTTCCATATGCTGTTTATATTACCATCTATTCTTCCAATAATTTACCATACTGGCATTATTTTTTTCACCTACAGCTTTTTATTATTGACTTTAATAATTTTTGAGATGGCAATCAAAAATCACTTTCCTCCAAAAAAGTTTCTTTTAACTATATGAAATAATGCATTACTTTTTTCTTTCATCTTATATACCATATATAAGAGAAATATTGTTATTGGATTAATATGTATCTCCACCAACAAATAGGAAAATTAATGAATTAAAATTATGTTTGGTTTCAGTTACTGTTTTAACACTACTCTCTAGCATAAAATATTTACATGGCATGACATTAATATATTTTATAAAATAATATAAATAAAACCATTTAAAATACTTCATCTTGTGGTTAAATGGTTATAATTCTTTATTCTTCTCTCTCTCTCTCTACCGTTAGTTAACATTGTCAATGCCCAAAAGCAGATCTTCTACTGTTCAATTTTTTTCTTCCATCATATACAAATAAATGTTTAGTCAACCAATGAAAAGGACTAAAGCATATTTTATTGTGAATACCATTAATGAATAGCTTACAGAAACAAACTTAGCTTAGTTTTCACAGTATAAAGAACTAGTGTGTCTAATGGGTGGTATAAAGAAAAGAAATACGTGATTTTTCAACTTGAATTATGGAAACTGTGTATTCTCATGAGGAAGGGACTACTTTTTGTGGAAAGCAAAGCTAGAATAATGTCAGTGATGAGCAAGACAATTATAAAATACTACACAACTCTGTTTCCCCAGACCCAATCCCCAGTCTTGTCTGTAGCTCTACAACAGAATACCAGTTCCAGCCTTCCTCTCTCTAGTCTGCCCACATTTCTTGTGGATCCCACAGACCACTTCCTCCTAACATTACCCCCCATACTCCTCACTGTATCCCAGCTCCCAATTCTAGAAGGTATTTCCTACTAAGCCTAATGTCATGCCTGCCAGAAAATCAGGTAGGCTGCTCTCAGACCTTCTCCTTTCTCTCTGTTCCTCCAGATCCAATACCCCAGTCTGATCTCTATAACAACAAGAGGACACCAGCTGTAGTCCTTGTGTCCCCATGATCACATCTCCTGTGGATGACACAAACTGTCTATCATCCCTCCCTCTACTCTTTGCTGAACCCCAGCTTCCAACTCCAGCAAGGACTAGCTGTTAAACCACAGGCTATGCCAGCCATAAAAAAAAGATAAGTTGGCAGCAGACCATTTTCTCTGTCTTTGTTACTCCATACCCAACCCCCCAGTCTCATCCCAAGAGCTGAAACACAACACCAGCAGCAGCCTCCTTTCTGCCTGCCAGGGAGCTACTACAGCTGGTGAACACTTTCAGCAAAAGTGGTTAGAATCAAAATTAAATTCTTAAAAAGTAGGCTTTCTATTTACAAATGACAAATGCAATGAGGAAAAAATCAGGAAAACTACAGTTTTCACAATAGCTCCAAATACTAAAGATTACCTTAGGGTACCTTTAAACAAATAAAATGAAAGACTTGTATGATAAAATCTTCAAGACTTTGAAAAAAGCAATTGAAGAAGATATCAGAAAATGGAATGATCACTCATGTTCATGGACTAATAGGATTAATATAATAAAAATGGCCAACTTACCAAAAGCAATTTACAGTTTCAATGCAACTGCCCTAAAAATGTCAACACGATTTTTTAAATACCTTGAGAGTATAATCATCAGTTTCCTATGGAAAATCAGAAAACTCAGGATAGCTAAAACAATCGTTAAATATAAAAGCCCTGCTGGCCATCACACTGTTAACTTATTCCATGTTTTACTACTTCAGTGGTTCTCAAATTTCCTAATGACGCAACCCTTTAAGACAATTCTTTATTTTTCTTGCTACTTCATAACTATAATATTGTTAATGTGATGAATTGCAATGTAAATATCTCTGTTTTCTGATGGTCCTAGTGGGCCCCTAGAATAGTTGCAAACCACAGGTTGAGAACCCTTGTATGTATGACAGACAAATAGTAATAAAGCCTGCATGATATTTGCATAAAAACAGACATACTGAACAACTGAATAGAAATGAAGACCCAGACATAAATTCATACACATATGAACACCTGATTTTGATTTTTTTAAAGCCACAAATACACACTGGAAAAAAGACTCTTCAACAAGTGGTGCTGGTCTAACAGGATGTCTGAATGTAAAAGAATGAAAATCCATTCATACTTATCTCCCTGAATAAAACTTAGGTACAAGTGAGTCAAAAACCTCAACGTTAAGCTAGATACAATGAAACTGATGAGAAATGGACTGGAACACAAGGGCACAATAGAAGACATCCTTAAGAGAACACCAGTAGCTTAGGCACTAAGATTAACAATTAATAAACAGGACCTTGTGAAACTGAAAAGCTTCTATAAGACAAGAGCTACCTTCAATCAGATAAAGCAGCAGCATACAGAATGTGAAATTTGTTTTTCTTACCAACTCCACATCCAATACAGGACTGATATCCAAAATATATACATAACTCAAAGAATTAGATATCAAAAATAAAATGATCAAATTAAAAATGTGGCACAGATCTAAACAGAAAATTATCAATATAGAAATTTCAAAAGACTGAAAAACACCTTAAAAATGTTGAATATCCTCAGTCATCATGAACACACCAATGAAAATGAGCCTGACATTCTATCTTACACCACCTGAATGACTGAAAACATACACACACATACACGCACGCACACACACACACACACACACACACACACACACACACGCACAACAGCTCATTATGGCAAATATGTAGAGAAAGGGGGACACTCCTCCATTGCATATGTAAGGACAAATTTGTTCAGCCACTTTTGTTCAATATGGAGGTTCCTCATAAACTTGGAAATTGATCAATCTCAAAACCTAACTATACCACCATTGAGACTATACCTGATATATGCTCCATCCTGCCATAAGGACACTTAATCAACCTGCTCATTGCAGATTTATTCATAATAAGGAGAACCTGGAAACAACTTAGATGTTTCTCAACCAAATAATGAATAAAAAAAATGAGGTACATTTAAACAATGGAGTATTACTCTGGTAGGCCACTGGCAATGGTCAAAATGATACCTTGTTGGTGGTGTGATTCTTTTATCATTCACAGGCAGAGCAGATTTCAGCCACAGGTGACTGGGCTTATTTCTGGGTGTTCTATTTGATTCCATTGATCCCCCAGGTTTTTAATGTGCCAGTAGGATACAGTTTTTATTATTGTTGCTGTAGAGTACAGATTGCGTTCAGAGATGGAGATACATACCTACAGCAGGTCTGTTATTATACAGGATTGTTTTTGCAATTCTGCATTTTTTGTTTTTCCATATGAATTGAGAATTATTCTTTCAAGTTCTGTAAAAATTGTGTAGGTATTTTGATGGGAATTGCATTGAATCTATAGATAGCTTT
This sequence comes from Rhombomys opimus, assembly GCA_010120015.1. NCBI lineage: Eukaryota > Metazoa > Chordata > Mammalia > Rodentia > Muridae > Rhombomys > Rhombomys opimus. The sequence goes on from REGO01000903.1 coordinate 66,562, forward strand.
TGCTAGAATTGTAATTTTCACTATGTTAAATGTACCAATCCATGAGTATGGGAGATCTTTCCATTTCTGGTACTTTCTTCAGTTTCTTTCAGAGACAATTTTTTTTTTCAAATGGGTTTTCAGTTGCTTGGTTAGAGTCACACCAAGGTACTTTATGTTATTTGTGGCTATTGTGAAGGGTGTCATTTCCCTAATTTTGTTGTCAGCCCTTTTTTCTTTTGTATGCACAAGGGAATACTGATTTTTTTTTGAGTTAATTTTGTATGCAGCCATTTTGCTGAAGGTGTTTATCAACTGAGGGAGTGCTCTGGTAGAATTTTAGGGGTCATTCATGTATACTACCATATCATATGCAAATAGTGATACTTTGACTTCTTCCTTTCTGATTTGTACCCCCTTGATCTGTTTTAGTTGTGTTATTTTTCTTCCTAGGACTTGAAGAACTATGCTGAAGAGATAAGGAGAGAGTGGACAGCCTTGCCTTGTCCCCGATTTCAGTGGGATTGATTTATGTTTCTCTTCTTTTAGTTTGATGTTAGCTGTAAGCATGTTTTGTATTGCCTTCACTGTCTTTGGGTATGTGCCTTGTATCCCTGATCTCTCCAGGATTGTAAACATGAATGGGTTTTGGATTTTGTCAAATGCTTTTTTGGCATCTGAGCATATGATCATGTTTTTTGTTTGTTTGTTTTTCTTCTGTTTGCTTATATGGTGGTTTACATTGATGGATTTCCATATATTGAACTATCCCTGCATACCTGGAGTGAAACTATTTGGTCATGTTGGATGATATATTTTGTATGTTCTTGAATCTGCAAGTATTTTAGTGAGTATTTTGAGTCAATGGTCATAAGTGAGATAGGCCTGAATTTCTCTTTGTCTTTTGGGTCTTTCAGTGGTTTAGGTACAAGTTGAAAGTGGCCTCATAGAATGAGTTTGATAATGTTCCTTCTGCTTCTATTTTGTGATATAATTTGAAGAGTATTGGAGTTAGCTTGTTGAAGGACTGGTAGAATGTTGCACTGAAACCATTTGGCCTTGTTCTTTTTTTTTACTAAGGAAGACTTTTGATAACTACTTCTATTTCCTTAGAGCATAGAGGATTATTTAATCCATTCATCTGCTCTTTCTTAACTTTGTTAAATGGAATATATCAAGTAAATTGAACATTTAATTTAGATTTTTAAATTTTGTGGCATATATGCTTTGAACATTCTTTTAAATTATTGTCATTTAAAAAGTATTTAATTTGTATCTTGGCTGTGTCCCCCTCCCTATCTCCTCCCAATCGCACACTCCCTCCCACTTCTCCCCCTTTTCCTTCCCCTAGTCCACTGATAGGTGAGGTCTTTCTCCCATTTTGGTTGAACCTAGGCTATCAGGTCTCATCAGGACTGGTTGCATTGTCTCCCTCTGTGGCCTGGCAAGGCTTCACTCCCCAGGGGGAGGTGATCAGAGAGCCTGACACTTAGTTCAAACCAGAGAAAGCTTCTATTCCCCTTATTAGGGAACATGCTTGGAGACTAAATCTATGGTGGGAACTAAAAAAGATCATCTTGTGAGAGATAAACCAGAAGCAGAAAGACATGGTATATACTCACTCATAAGTGGAGATTATTCATAAAATATAGGTACAATATAGGATAAACATACTAAAATATACTCCTAAAAAAGCTAAACAACAATGAAGACCATAGGGAAGATGCTTAGTGCTCATTCACAAGTCAAATGTGATAGAAATTGGAAGGAGACAGGGAACAGGACAGGAGCCTACCAAATTTGGACTCTGAAAGCCTCTCCTGAGTAAGGTTTTGAAGCAGAGGCTGAGAGGCATAGCCAAACTTTGGCAGAGAGCAGGGAATATTATCAAAGCAGGCAGAGAATAAAAGACCTGGAAGGAACAGAAGCTCCAGAGAGAGACCAACAGAGCCAATAAAACTGAGCTCTGTGGTCTCTTCAGAGACTGATACCCCAACAAAGGACAATGCATGGAGAGGACCTAAAACTCTGGCTCAGATTTAGCATACATGGTTTTTAAGTAAGTTCTAATGAATCCTGGACTTTCCTCAGTGTCTGTTGTTTTGTCCCTACTTTTTGTTTTTGATTTTGCTGATTTGGATAGTTTCTGTCTGTCTTTTAGCTCCTTTGGCCAAGGGTTTGTCTGTCTTGTTGATGTTCTCAAAGAGCGTCTTGGTTTCATTGACTCTTTGAATTGTTTTATTTGTTTCTAATTTATTGATTTCATCTCTGAGTTTGTTTTTTCCAAGTGTCTACTACTCTTAGGTGTATCTGCTTCTTTGTGTTCTAGTGCTTCCATGTGTGAGATTCAGCTGCTTGTATGACAAATCTCAAAAAAAAAAAAATTGAAGGTATTTAGTGCTATGAACTTTTCTCTTGGCACTGCTTTTATTGTATCCCATAAGTTTGGGTAAGTCATGCCTTCATTTTCGTTGAATTTTAGCAAGTTTATAATTTCTATTTTTATTTCTTCCCTGACCTAGTTGTCAATAAGTAGAGAGTCAATTAGTTTCCTCTCATGTGTATGCTTCTGTTATTTCCATTGTTGTTGAGGTCTAATTTTAGGCTATGATGGTCTGATAGGATACAAGAGATTATTTCAATCTTCTTGTATCTGTTGAGGCTTGTTTTGTGTCCAACTGTAAGGTCAGTTTTGGAGAAAGTTCCATGTGGTGCTGAGAAGAAGGTATACTCTTTTGTGTTTGAGTGAAAAGTTCTGTAGTCATCTATTAGGCTCATTTGATTTAGAACCTTTTAAGTGTCATTATTTCCCTATTTAGCTTCTGTCTAGATAATCTGTCTTTTGGTGAGTTTGGAGTGTTGAAGTCTCCCACTATTAAGGTATTGGAATTGATGTGTGATTTGTGCTTTAAGAATGTTTCATTTTTCTAATGCAGGTGCTTTTGTATTTGGGGCATAAATGTTCGGGATTGTGATGTACTCTGGGTGGATTTTTCCTTTGATGGGAATGAAGTGTCCCTTTTCATCTTTTCTGATTAATTTTGGTTGAAAGTCTATCTTATTAAATATTAGGATAGCTAACCCAGCTTGTTTTCTGGGTCTGTTTTCTTGAAAAACCTTTTCCCAGCCCTTTACTCTGAGGTATTGTCTATCTTTATTGCAGATGTGTGTTTCCTGGATGCAGCAGAATATTGTATATTGATTCTGCAAACATTCTGTTAGTCTGTGTCTTTTTAATGGATATTTGAGTGCATTGATGTTGATAGATAATAGTGGCCAATAAATGTTAGTACTTTTTATTGTGGAGTTGCTGGTGATAGCATGTTTGTGTGCTTATTTTTTATATGCAATGTAAATAGCTTTTATAATTTAATTTTAATGTATTTTTTATTTATTACAATGTAATCATTTTGTATCCCAATTGTAGCCCTCAACCTTGTCCCCTCAAGAATACCATCCTGTGTTTTTGTGGGGCTCACAGTTCAGTCCAGGATGGTGATCAGAGCACTCAGGCATGTGGCTTTGAGCTTTTGACCAAGCTCCTGCCAGGACCCAGGAACTCTTCTAGGGTTTAGCTGGGTGACCTGAGAATGAACCTGATTTCTTCACACAGCTTGGGATTTCCTCTCACCTGGGGAAATACATCTGCAATTGTTTTAGGGCCCAGAGTTTTGTATATTGGTCACTGTGCAGTCGATGCTGTCCTGCTTTTCAGACAGAGTTGTCCTCTCTGAGCCACCATCTTGGATTCTACCCTGTGTGCTTGTTTTCTTTTGATCTTTTGTGTGTGTGTGTGCGTGTGTGTGTGTGTGTGTGTGTGTGTGTGTGTGTGAACTTGTCTATATCCTGTGTTTTCTTGGGTGTAATTGATTTAGTTAGATTGGAGTTTTAATTCTAGTAAAATTTTTAAGGCTCGGTTCCTGTATAGATACTGTTTAAATTACATTTTGACTTTGAATATTTTGTTTTCTCCTCTTATGTTGATTGAAGGTTCTGCTGCATATAGCAGTCTGTGTTGGCGTCTGTGGTCTCTTAGTAATGACATCTGCCCAGGCCTTTTTGGTTTTTATAGTTTCTGTTAAGAAATCTGGTGTGATTCTGGTAGGTCTACCTTTTTATGCTACTTGGCTTTTATCCCTTACTACTTTTAATATTTTTTCATTGTTCTGTAGATTTACTGTTTTGACTATTATGTGACATGATGTATTATTCATTTTTGGTCTAGTCTATCTATTGTTCTCTAAGCCTCTTCTATGTTTAAGGATACTAGAGCAGGGTGGCAATTTTTATGGGGTTAAGCACTTACTCCACTTGCTGATGCTGCTACAGCAAGAATAAGCAAAAGTGCAGGCAGGGGTCAATAGTTCGCCACTATCAGACCACAGAGATGTCCATATAGATCCTGGATCCAAACTTTCAAAGCTCTCACTGGTTGTCCTCTTTATCCCAGTTCCTCTTTCCAGTAAGCCTCAAAATGGATGTTTTGGATCCAGCAGCCCATCCACTTGCCTTTTTTGGAGTTTCAGATCCTTTGCCACTCACATCCCATGCACACTGCTCTCTGATATCTTGTGGTGCCCTCAATCAAAAAAAATTAATTTTCTTCCTCTTTTATTTTTTATTATAGTTTATTAACTTTGTATCTCAGCTGTAGCGCCCACCCTCTTCCCTTCCTTTTTCCCTCAACTCCTCCCATGCTCTTTCCCCAGTTGACTGATAGAAAAGGTCCTCCTCCCCTTCCATCTTTCCATCTGATCCTAGCCTATCAGGTCTCATCAAGACTCTCTTTCATAGTCTTCCTCTGTGGCCTGGCAAACCTGTCCATCTCCTCAGGGGAAGATGATCAAAGAGCCAGATACTGAGTTTGTGTCAGAGACAGTCCTGTTCTACTTATTATGGAACCAGTTTGGAGACTGAGGTGCCAGGGGCTACATCTGTGAAGGGATTCTAGATTATCTACATGATGGTCATTTGTTGGATTATAAGTCTCAGAAAACACCACTGGCCCCAGATTTTTTTTTGGTCCTGTTGCTCTCCTTGTGGAGCTCCAGACCCTTCCAGGTCTTTTTATCACCCCCTTCTTTCAAATGATTCCCTGAGCTCTGCCCAAAGTTTGGCTATGAGTCTCAGCATCTGTTTTAATGCCCTGCTGTGTACAGTCTTTCAGAGGCCCACTGTGTTAGGCTCCTGTCTTGTTCCTTGTTTTCATCTTCTTCCCTTGTCTCTCAGGTCTGCCTTCCCATGTTTTCAGGTTCCTCCTTCTTGTTTAGCTTCTCTTTCTCTCTCTCTCTCTCTCTCTCTCTCTCTCTCTCTCTCTCTCTCTTTCTCTCTTTGTTAAATCTTTGGCATAATATTTTTGTTGATAATTCTTTTATTTCTTTTTTTAATTTTCATTTTTATATTAATTAACATCTATTCACCTTGCATCACAGCTGTAGCCTCCTCCTTCATTCCCTCTCAATCCCACCCTACCTCATTTATCTCCTCCTATGACTGTCTCGAAGTCCACTTGTAGAGGAGGTCCTCCTCCCCTTCCATCTGAACCTAGCCTATGAGGTCTCTCCAGGACTGGCTGCCTTGTTTTACTCTGTGGCCTGGCAAGAGTACATCCCTCAGGGGGATGTAATCAGAAGCCAGCCACTGAGTTCATGTCAGAGTCAGTGCCTGTTTCCCTTATTAAGGAACCCACATGGAGACGGAGCTGCCATGGGCTACATCTGAGCAGGGATTCTATGTTATATCGAAGAATGGTCCTTGGTTGGAGTATCAGTCTCAGAAAAGACCATTGTGCCCAGATTTCTTTGGTTCTGTTGCTCTTCTTATGCAGCCCTTGTCCCCTCCAGATTTTTCTATCTCCCCCTTCTTTCATAAGATTCCCTGCATTCTGCTCAAAGTTTGATTATGAGTGTCAGCCTATGCTTTGATATACTGCTGAATAGAGTCTTTCAGAGGCCCTCCATGGTAGGCTCCTGTTCTGTTTTCTGTTTTCTCCCTCGTCCAATGTCCATCTCCTTTGTCTTTCTGAGTGATGATTGATCATTTTACCCCAGGTTCCTCCTTCTAGTTTAGTGTCTTTAAGTGTAAAGATTTTAGTAGTTTTACCTATATTTTATGTCTAACATCCACTTAGGAGTGAGTATATACTGTGTGTGTCTTTTTGCTTCTGGAATACCATACTCAGGATGATCTTTTATAGATCCAACCATTTACCTGCAAATTTTGTGATTTCCTTGTTTTTTATTACTGAGTAGTATTCCATTGTGTAAATGTACCACAATTTCTGTATCCATTCCTCAATTGAGGAATATCTGGGTTGCTTCCAAATCCAGGATACAACAAATAAAGCAGCTACTAACATGCTTGAGCAAATGTCCTTGTTATATACTTGACATGTTTTGGATATATGACTAGGAATGCTATAGCTGGATCTTGAAGTAACACTATTCCCTAATGTCTGAGAAAGTAACAGATTAATTTACAAACTGGTTGCTCAAGTTTACATTCCCACAAGCAATTGAGGAGGGTTCCCCTTTCTCCACATCATCTACATCATGTGTTGGCACTCGAGTTCTTTATCTTAGCCATACTGATGGTTGTAAGGTGAAATCTCAGGGTCTTTTTGATTTGCGTATCCCTGATGACTAAGGACTTTGACCATTTCTTTAAGTGTTTCTCTGATTCAGTATTAGTCTACTGAGAATTCTATGTTTAGCTCTGTACCCCATTTTTTTATAAATTTGATTAACTGATTTGCTGCTGTTTAACTTCTTGAGTTCTTTATGTGTACTGGATATTAGCCCTCTATAAGATATAAGGTTGGTAAAGATCCTTTTCCAGTCCATAGGCTGTTGTTTTGTTCTGATGACAGTGTCCTTTGATTTACAGAAAATTTTCAGTTTCATGAGGTTCCATTTATTGATTGTTGATCTTAGGTGCTCTTGGTGTTCTGTTTAGGAAGTTGTCTCTTGTGCCAATGAGCTCAAGGATCTTCCCTACATTTTCTTCTAACATGTTTAATGTGTCTTGTTTAATTGTTTTTCATTGGTCCACTGGGACTCTAGTTTTGTGGCAGCTGATAAGTATAGATCTATTTGCTTTTTTCTACATATAGATATCCTGTTAGAAGAGGACTATTTGTTGAAGATGCTTTTGTATTTCTATTGTATGATTTTGGCATCTTTGTAAAGAATCAGGTGTCCATAAGGGTGTGGGTTTATTTCTGAGTCTTCTATTTGGTTCCATTGGTCCATCAGCCTGTCTCAATTTGAGTACCATGTAATTTTTATTACTGTTGCTCTATAGTACAGCTTGAGATCAGGGATGGAAATACCTGCAGAAGATCTTTTGTTGTAGAATATTGTTTTAGTGAATCTGGATTTCTTGTCATTCCTTATTAAGTTTACAATTTTTCTTTCATGCTCTGTAAATAATTGTGTTGGTAATTTGTTGGGAATTGCATTGAATCTTTAGATTCCTTTTTGTAATATGGCGATTATTACTATGTTAATCCTGCCAAGACATGAGCATGGGAGATCTTTCCATCTTCTGATATCTTCTTCAATTTCTTTTACCAGAAACTTGAAGTTATTTTCAAACAGGTCTTTCACTTCCTAGGTTAGAGTCACACCAAGGTACTTTATGTTATTAGTGGATATTGTGAAGGGTCTTGTTTCCTAATTTTTTTCTCAACCATTTTGTCTTTCTTGTACAAGAGGAGTTTCTGATTTTTTTGGAGTTAATTTTGTATCTAACCACTTTGCTGAAGGTGTTATCAGCTGGAGGAGTTCTCTGGTTGAATTATTGGTGTCCCTCATGTATACTATTATATCATCTGCAAATTGTGATACTTTGACCTCTTCCTTTCTGGTTGGTATCACCTTGATCTCCTCTGTCTTATTGCTCTAACAAGTATTTCAAGAACTTTGTTGGAAGAGATATGAAGAGAGTGAGCAACCTTGTTTAGTCTCTGATTTCAGTTTCTCTCCATTTAGTTTGATGTTGGTTTAGTTTGAAGTTCGCTGTTGTATATCGCCTTTACTATATTTTGGTAAGTGCCTGGTATCCTTGGTCTTTCCAGGTCTTTAAACATAAATGAATGCTGTATTTTATAATGCTTTTTCAGCATCTAAGGAGATAATCATGTGTTTCTTTTTCTTTTAGTTTGTTTATGTGGTGGATTAAATTGATGGATTTCCATATATTGAACCACCCCTACATACGTGGAAATAAGCCTACTTGGTCATCATGTATATCTTTTATGTGTTTTTGGATTCGGTTTGAGCATTTTTGCATCGGTGTTCATAAAGGAGACTGGCCTGAAATTCTGTCTCTTTGTGGG
>REGO01000903.1:74963-88605 GCA_010120015.1 Rhombomys opimus
GGATGGGAGACTTTTGATGACAGCTTCTATTTTCTTATGGGATACACTATTATTTAATTTATTTAAGTTGCCTTGATTCATGTTTGGTAAGTGGAATTGAACAGGAAAATTGTCCTTTTTATTTAGATTTTCATATTTTGTGGTATATAGGCTTTTGAAGTAGGACTTAATGATTGTTTGGATTTCCTCAGTGTTTGTGGTTATATACCCCCCTTTTTTTCTAATTTTTTGACTTGGATAGTATCTCTCTGTCTTTTAATTAGTTTGGCTAAGTGTCTGTCTTTTATATTTTCTCAATGAACCAGCTCTTGGTTTCATTGATTCTGTAAATTTTTTGTTTTGTTTTGTTTTGTTTTGTTTGTTCTAATTAATTGATTTCAGCCCTGAGTTTGATTATTTCCAGTTATCTACTCCTTTTGGGTGTGTCTGAATCTTTTTTTCCCCTAGGGCTTTCAGTTGAGTAGCTAAGCTACTTGTAGGAGATGTTTTGAGTTTCTTCTTGAAGCCACTTAGTGCAATGAACTTTCCTCTTAGCACTGCTTTCATTGTGTCCCATACGTTAGGGTATGTTGTGCCTTCATTTTCATTGAATTCTAGGAAGTCTTTAATTTCTTACCTTACCCACCTTTCATTGAGTAGCGAGTTGTTCAGTTTCCATGTGACTGTAGGCTTTTTGCTATTTCTGTTATTGTTGAGGTCCAGCTTTAGTCTATGGTTGTCAGATAGAATACAAGGGATTATTTCAATCTTCTTGTATCTGTTGAGGCTTGCTTTGTGACCAACTATACAGTTTGTTTTTGAGAAGGTTCCATGAGGTCCTAAAAAGAAGGTAAATTCTTTTATGTTTGGGTGAAAAGTTCTGCAGATGTCTCTTAGGTCCATATAATTCATGGCCTCTGTTAGACTCACTGTTTCTTTGTTTAGTTTCTGTTTTGTTGACCTATTCTTTGTTGAGTGTGGGGTTTTTAAGACTCCTGCTATTAATGTGTGGGGTTCTATGAGTGGTTTCAGTTTTATAAATGTTTCTTTTACAAATGTGGGTGCCCTTTTATTTGGGGCATAAATGTTCAGAACCGTAATGTCTTCTTAGTGGAAGTTTCCTTTGATGAGTCTGAAGTGACATTCCCCATCTGTTTTGATTAATTTTGTTTGAAAATTTCCTTTATTAAATATTGGAATGGCTACTCCTGCTTGTTGCTTTGATTCTTTTTTTTTTTTTTTTGAAAACCGTCTTCCAGCCCTTTACTCTCAGGTAATATCTATCTTTTTTAATTAGATGTGTTTCTTGTATGCAGCAGATTGTTGGGTCTAGTTTATGAATCCATTCTATCAGTCTATATCTTTTTATTGGAGAGTTAATTCCATTGATGTTGAAAGACATTAATGACCAGTAGTTGTTAGTTCCTTTGATTTTGTTGTTGGTTGTGGTAGTGTGTTTGTGTGCTTGGGTACTTTCAGTTTTGCTGTAGTGAGGTTAATTATTTCCTGTGTTTTCCTGAAAGTAGTTAGCTTTCCTGGGTTCCTGTTTTCCTTCTAGTATCTCCTGAAATGCTGGATTTGTGGGAGGTATTTTTTAAATTTGTTTTTGTCATTGAATATCTTGTTTTCTTCCTCTGTGATAATGGAGAGTTTTGCTGGATATAGTAGCTAGGGTTGGCATCTGTGTTCTCTTATGGTCTGCATGATATCTATCCAGGCCCTTCTGGTTTTCATGGTCACTGTTGAGAAGTCTGGTATGATTCTGATGGGGTTTGCCATTATATGTTCCTTGGAATTTTTGCCTAGCAACTTTTAGTATTTTTTTCTTTGTTCTGTATATTAGTATTGTGATTATTATGTAGAGGGATAATTTTCTTTTCTGGTCTAATTTATTAGGTGTTTTTTAGGCCTCTTATATGCTTATAGGCCTCTTCTTTTAATTGGGGACATTCTCTTCCATGATTTTGTTGAAAATATTTTCTGGGCTTTGGAGATGTGAATCTTCTGTTTCCTCTATTGACTTTATTCTTAGGTTTTCTCTTTTCATGGCATCCTTGATTTCTTGGATGGTTTGTGTCAGGAATTTTTTTAGATTTAATATTTTCATTGACAGATACATCAATTTCTTTCACTGTATCTTCCACACCTGAGATTCTTTCTTCCATCTTTTGTAGTCTGTTGGTTACACTTATGTTCATAATTCCTGTTTTCTTCCCTAAGTTCTTCCTCTCCATGATTTCCTTCATTTGTGTTTTCCTTAATTTTTCCAATTCTATCCTCAGATCTTCAAATGTTTTGTTACTTTCCTTCACCTATCTTACTGTATTTTCATTTAATTCCTTTGTCTGTTTGTTTGAACATTCCTGTTTCTTTTATTTCTTTCAGTGACTTAATTATTTCCTCTTTGAAGAACACAAACTGTATGCCTGCATCTTCCTGTATTTCTTTAAGATGTTCATAATCTATTTGACTTTATCTTCCTCTATTTCTTTTTTCAATTTATTTTTTTCTCCATTATGCTCCTCACAAACATAAACATAAGGTCATATTCTTGGATTTCACTTATGATATGGTGTCCAGGGTTGCTTTCCCCTTGATAACTGTGTTATGAAGATGCCATATTGCTTTGGCTTTTGTTCGTTGTGCTTTTACACTGGCCTTTACCCATCTGGCATTCTCAGGTTTTCCTGTTAGTTTCTGGTACCACCTGGAATCCTGGGGTGGGGAGAATCACCTTGGCAGGAAGATACTTGTTCCCAAAGAGGCCTCCTCAGCTTTTTGCGTATGGTCACCAAATGGCTGGTGCTTCTCAGGAATTGCCACAGCTCACCTTGATCTTATGGACCAGTGTGGTAACTGTGGTCATGCGTAGTCAGAGGGGCATCTCCTCTCACTAGGAGAAGTCCTGGAGACAGCTGCCCTGGCACTAGGTTTTTTGTTCTGAATATAGTGTGCTGCTGATCCTTTCTGTACACTGTTTTTGTTTTTCTTCTTGAAGAAGCAGGTAGCCCTGGGGTTTGGTCAGTTTAGCTTGAGAGACTGGTTGCATCTTGGTGTAGTGTCTGGTGCTAATCCCATGATTCCCGGGATTCTGTAGGTCTGAGGTTGAAGCTCTGTGCCCCAGTAACCAATTGGTCATCATTTGGAGGTGAGTGTTTCACTCATGCTTACAGCTGGAGGCTAGATCCTGGAGCCTATAGGAACCTACAGACTTTTCTGGAGCTGTGTGTCCTGAGTTCAGACCTGATATGCAGTTTCCTCTTGACAGGGAGAACCAGTCTGCTTTTTTTTTTCCACAGTTCATTCTGGGATGATGATTAGAGCAGGCAGGCTTAAGCGAGTGGCTCCATGCTGGTGGCTGGGAGCCTGCAGGAACCTGGAAACTTTTCCTGAGAACTTTTACAAAACGGATGTTGAGATAAGTGCTCTGAGTTCTGATCTGATGTTTTCTTCACCATGAGGTCTCCTGCCTACAGGGAAATCCAATCTCTGGGTCCCTGGGGCCCACAGTTTGGTGGTCTGGGTGGAAGTGGGCAGGCTAGTCTCTGTGCGGGAGGCTGAGCACCTGCTGGAGCCTGGAACCTTTTCTAGGGCTTGTCTTGGTGACCTGAAGTTGGTCTTGATTGCTTCCTTCACAGTGGGGTTTTCTCTCTAATGGAATCCTCAATCTCTGGTGTTGTGGAGCCCACAGTTTAGTCTGCGATGGTGATCAGAATATACAGGCTTGTGGCTCTGGGCTAGTGATGGAGTGCTTGCAGGGTATTCTTCCAGGGATTAGTAGGTGACCTGAGAATGGACACAACTGCTTCCCACACCTTGCGGTTTCCTCTTACCTAGGAAACACAGTCTCTGGGGTTTGGGGGCTCAGAATTTGGTCTGTTGGTTGCTGTGCCATCACTGCTATCCTGCTCAGTCACAGTGACCTCTCAGTGCCATTTTGAATTTTAAAGGGTTTTTTTTATTAATTACACTTTATTGTCTTTGTATCCCCCAATAAACCTCCCTCCTCCCCTCTTAATTCCACTCTCCCTCCCACTTCCTCATGTGAGCCCCTCCCCCAGTCCACTGATAGGGGAGGTCCCCCTCTCCTTCCTTCTGATCTTAGTCTATCAGATCTTATCCAGAGTGGCTGCATTGTCATCTTCTGCGGCCTGGTAAGGTTGCTCCCCCCTCAGGGGGAGGTCATCAAAGAACAGGTCAATCAGTTGATGTCAGAGGCAGTCCTTCTTCCTATTACTATGGAACCCACATGGACAGTGAGCTGCCATGGGCTATATATGTGCAGGCTATCTCCATGCATGGTACTTGGTTGGATTATGAGTCTCTGGAAAGACCCCTTTGTTCAAATTTTCTGGTTCAGTTACTCTCTTTGTGGAGTTTCTGTCCTTTCCAGATCTTACTGTTTCCCACTTCTTTCGTAAGATTCCATGCACTCTGCCCAATAGTTGGCCATAAGTCTCAGCATCTGCTTTGATAGTCTGCAAGACAGAGCCTTTCAGAGGCCCTCTGTGGCAGGTTCCTAACTTGTTTCCTGTTTTCTTCTTCTTCTGATGTCCATCCTCTCTTCCTTTCAGGATGGGGGTTGAACATTTTAGTCAGGGCCCTCCTTCTTGATTAGTTTCTTTAGGTGTGCAGATTTTAGTAGTTTCATCCTATATTATATGTCTATATGAGTGAGTATATACTGTGTGTGTCTTTCTGCTTCTGGGACAGCTCACTCAGAAGTTTTAAAAAGGAGAAAAGTGGTACATTTACATAATGAGGCATTACTCAGCTGTTAGAAATGACATCAGGAAAATTTCAGACAAATAGTGGAAAACAAAAAAGAAAAAAGCACCTGAAATGATGTAACACATATCCAGAAAGACAAATATGCTATGTATCCACTTATAAGTAAATATTAGCTATTGAGCAAATGATAGCCAAGCTAAAATCCATAGACTTAGAGATGTTTGGTAAAAAATGAGGGGCTTTAAGGGTGATGCATATATCTCCTTGGGATGGTAACATACAATAGATTTTACAGGCAGTCTGGGGACAAGTGGACATCAGGAGGTGTATAAATAGGGTGTAAGAAGAGAGCATGAGGAGATACAGTTGGAATTGGCGTCCCATGAAAAATCCCTAAACAATCCTAGCTGTTCCTAAGCCAAAGTTTGCTCTCTCCAAATTCACACCAGGGCCCCATTGCTAATGACAACACCCATAGAATTCATTGAATGTGGAGAAGCACAGTTGGTACCTATGTGAAGCCTTCACTCTTACTTTCCAGTCTCTTTGGTATGGGAAGGTACAAAAAGAGAGCTTCAAAAAGAGAAAGGTGGACACCAACCAATGCACAAAATTATTGACCTACAAAATATGGTAGGGCAAGTGTAGCACAGAACATGTAGGAGTAGCCAACCAATACCTGATTTTACTTAAGGCCAACTCTATGAGAAAGAACCGTTACCTGACACTATTTAGGTAACCAAGAACCAGAGACTAGATAGTCTAGGTACTTAGGGTAAAATTAAACACTACTGGTTTAAAAGTCATTAAAATGGTTCCTAATGATATTCTCCTATGTGCATAGATAAGTGCTATACCTAGTTATCATCAGAAAGGCTTCCTTGGGAAGGAGATGGAAACAGATATAGAGACTCACTGCCATACATTATGCTGTGAGAGAGTATAAATTGGAAATCTCCATCAAATCCGTCCCTAAAGATGTCAGTGAATCCAGCAGAAGAGGAGGCAGAAAGATTGTAAAATCCAGAAGGGATGGAGGATAACAGGAGAACAAGGCCCTCTGAATCAACTAAGCAAACTGCATATGAGGTCACAGAGACTACAAGTGTAAACACATTTCCTACACTAGATTTTCTGCATATATATTATAGCTTTTAGCTTAATTTTTTATGGGACTCCTGACTGTGATAACAAGTGTTCTCTGACTCTTGTGGCTGTTCTTGGGAGTCTTTTCCTCCTTTTGGGTTACTGTGCTCAACTTTGATATGATAGAGTTTTTTTCATAATATATTTTAATTTGTTATGTTTTATTGTTATCTCCTAGAAGGCTATTTTTTTTCTAATTAGAGACAGAAGGGAGTGGCTCCTCATGGCTGAAGAGGTGTGGAATACCTGAAAGGAATACATGGAAGTAAAAATATAATCAGGATGTGTTGTATGAAAAAAGAATCTATTTTCAATGAATAGATAGATAGATAGATAGATAGATAGATAGATAGATAGATAGACAGACAAATAGCAAAATGGTATTCCAAAATTGATAGAGAACACACAAAGTGGTCAAATGGAAATTGCATAATTTATCCATGGATTAGAACAGTAATAAAGATATTAACTTATACTTGAAGTGTAGTAATTCAAAGAGATATATGCTCTTAGTACTAAAAGTTTGAAAATCATTATTTTCCTATTAGCAATGGAGTCCTGACTCAATTGTAGAATAAAAAAAATGTGCTGTTTTCAAAAATATACCTTGTATAGATATGGTATTAATATTTGTAGAATTAACATCAAGAGAAATAATTCAAATTCCTATATATAGTCAAAATTTAAAAATCACTCTTTAATGTTACCTGACATACCTGATGTATATACTTTATTTTGAATTTTATACACTGTGATAAGTGATAGATGCTTTTGACACTCTTGCTGCACACATTAGTTTTAGCAGCTCAACTGTTGAAGTTATTTTATAGCCTAGGGATCTTTAATTTCACCATGTTCATTCTCTCCCTAAGTATTCTTTAACAAGTTTAATGAAACACATTTTTAATTAGCAATGCACGAATGAATAAATGTAAACAGATCTATGCCCCATGAGCAGCCTTTTAAAGGAGTCTACAAGCTGCAAATAAAGCTACCAAATTTTATATAAAAGACAGATACCATTAATAAGGTATCAGACAATAAAAAAAATCATAGCAAAATGATTTCTTAAAAAGTGATTTCAAGAATTGTGTTAGTAATTTGGTGGGAATTTAATGGAATCTGTAGCAGAAAGAAACATGTGGTATATACTCACTTATACAAGGATATTAGACACACAATTTATGAGAAACATACTAAAATCTGTACACCTAAGAAGCTAAGGAAAAAAGAGGACCTTGGGTAATATGTTCAATCCTCATTCAGAAAGGCAAACACGATAGACATAGGAAGAGGGAGAAACAGGGAAAAGGACAGGAGATTATCACAGAGGGCCTCTGAAAGACTCTACCCAGCAGGGTATCAAAGCAGATGATGAAACACATAGCCAAATTTTGGGCAGAGTGTAGAAAATCTTATGAATGAAGGAGGATATAGAAAGACCTATAGGTGACAAGAACTCCACAAGGAGAGCAACAGAACCAAAAATATCTGGTCGCAGGAGTCTTCTCTGAGACTGATACTACAAACCAGGATCATGCATGGAGATAACCTAGAACCCCTGCACAGATGTAGCCCATGGCAGCTCAGTCTCCAGGTGGGTTCCATAGTAATGGGAACAGGGACTGTCTCTGACATGAATTCAGTGGCTGGATCTTTAAGCACCTTCCCCTGAAAGGGGTGCATCCTTTCTAGGCCACAGGGGAAGACAATGCAGCCAGTCTTGATGAGACTTGATAGGCTAGGGTCAGATGGAAGGGGAGGAGGACCTCCCCTATCAGTGGACAGGGGGAAGGGCATGGGAGGAGAAGAAGGAGAGAGGGCAGGATTGGGAAGGGCTGAGGGAAGGGACTATAGCTGGGATACAAAGTGAATAAATTTGTAATAATTAAAAAAATGATTTTGAGACATAATAACTTTAAAATTTTTGTTTCTACTTTGAAGATATTTTAAAATTAAAACATAATATCATATTCCATTTCATTTCCTCTCTTAAAACTCTTCTACATTGACTCAGCCTGTTGTTGAGTATTAATATTTAGAATTGATTTATGTTTTAATCAAGCATCCGTTTTTCATAATTCAGTTGTATATCCAAATCACCACAGAGAGCCTAGGATTTATTTAATTAACCTAGAGCCCAATGCAAAGCAATAGTTACTCCATCCTAAACCTCTGAGATTGCATAATTTCCACCCATTCAGGTTTCCCACATTGTACTTGCTTTTAGTCATATCTTAGGTCCGGTTCATCTATCCTGGTGGTTCCAAGTCATCTCCTACTGATCTCTGGTCTCCAACCCCCACCACCCGCTCCATACCCACACACACACTCAGTTCCTTCTCCTCCCCTCTGGTCCAATATGTCCCACTCTATTTTCTCCATTGCTCATCATTGGCTGGTTGTATTATTGAAAATACACAGAACAAATGGTGGCATGTTTATACAAACATGAGACAGGTGATGCTTAGAATAGAAATCACAATGCAATGTCAGGATTGAAACCAGATACCAGGGTAGAGAAATCAGCATTTGAATGAACAAGGGTAAATTGTATATATTCCACAAGAACCTAACACCAACACTATCCCTTGTCTTCTTTCTTAAATTCATGGCTTCTCGCTTCTTTTTCTTTCATTGCTACCACCACACATATATTACACATATTCCAAAATACATAAATACAGTCCTTTCGGTATGTATAATGTTAGCATGTTTATAAATTTTGAGGGCTGATCATTTACTTTTGGATTGCTGCAAAGTAGATTTTTCCAGAAATTTTAGGGAAGATATATCCTTAAATATAAACAAAGGACTATCCAAACAAGGACAATATATTACATGCTAACTAACATGGAAGGGGAAATATTTGGGGCTACAATCTTACATGAGGAGTAACAGGCAACTAAGAAATTCTGAGAGAGGAAAAAGGGGGGAAAGAGAGAGATTTGTTTATGTTTTGTTAAAATTCATGCTAATTATTCATTTTCTTCAGAGAAAAGTTATATTTTAAACTTGTGACAAACATAAAATCCAAAGCTTAGTGGACTACTATAGAAAGAAACACTAGCCAATAACTAGTTTTCTGAGATATATTAAATATGTTAAACAATATTGAATAAATTCTAGTGGGTATTTTTGTAGTAAAATAAACAAGCTATCAAAGTTATTGCTTCAAGTCATTATATCGGGACTAATAATATTTATGTTATTTATAAATACAATCTGTCTTTCATATAAGAATATTTTTCTCATGAATGTTTATAATCTTTGAAATTATAATTGAACCCGATCCCCTTCCCACTGAAGCAGTAGTAAAGGTTTTATTGGTCAGGCAGCACAGTGTTTGCAGAGCAGATGAGGGATTGTGGGTTCGTCTTTTCTCTTGGAATGGTGAGAAGATGCATGCACAAGCTGGTATTCAATACAATTATTATTTTAAAATTAAAAAAAAAGAAATTATAATTGAAAAATAAATGTTGTATATATTTAAAGGACACAGTGATTTATGTATTCAACAGCAACAGGAATGACAAGGATGTAGTAAATATATGTACTTTCTAAGAGTGAGGGACAGATCAGACAGGCAGATGTTAGCACAGTACAAATTTTCAGCTATATCAATAAATTCTGTGTGTCTATTTACCTTTCCACTAGTCTTAGTTTTCCTCTCTGTGTAGTGAAAAGAATCCTTTTTTATAAGTTTAATAAGTGGTATTTTCACTTAAGAAAATAACTAATGGTAAAGAATTGCACAGAAAAGCCATTTTTCTATTGTATTTTAAATTTTTGTCCATTTCCCTAGTATTTGTATTTATAACAGAGGTTTAAATACGAGAGCCATTAAACGTTGCTATGGCTCTCATCCTTTTCTCCAACTCCTAGTATCCAATAATCTCTCATACATATCTGTCGCTTTTCTCTTCCAGAATACCATCTAAATGGGATCACAAACTATGAAACCTTTGCTGATACTGTTTTTTTTTTTTCACCACAAGGTATTTAAGAGTATCTATATTCTTACACGTATCTACAGTTCATTTTCATTTCTGGGTGATACATAGGGTGATTTATTGCTCCTTCTACCTGCTAAGACAATTTTAATTGTTTCCTGATTTTTTATTGCGAATAAAGCTGCTATAAACAGTATCATGCAAGTTGTTTTGTGCTAACATGCTCATTAAGTAAATAAGATTTCTATCCTCAATTGTATTATCCGCTTTTATTCTGCCCATGGTAGTGAAACTGTAGTGTTATCTCACTGCAGTTTCCCTTTAAATTTCACTAATAACCAGTGTAGTTCATCCTAGATTTTATGTTCATTTGCTACTTATATACCTTCTTGAAGGAAATGTTAACTTAGACATTAGCAATTTTTATTGTGTATTTTTCAAATTTTATTGTCTTAAAGAAGCTTTTAAAATATTTATTGAATTATTCACATTACATCCTGATCATAGACCCCTTTCTCCTCTCCTCCTCTCCTCCCAGTCATACCCTCTCTTCCCCATTCTCTTACCCCTATTCCTCAGAATAAGGGTGTCCCCCTGCCTACCCACCCTAGCTAATCTAGTCACATGAGGACAGAGTTCATCCTCTTCCCCTATGTCCTGGTAAGACAGTCCAATCATGGGAAAGTGATGAAAAAGAAAGTAACAAAGTCTATGTCAGAGATTGTACCTGCCCCCCCTTTTTGATTTTTGATGATCCTCTTTTTTTCTTTATTAATTACACTTTATTCACTTTGTATCCCCCCTGTGGTTCTCTTCCTCCTCCTGTCCCAATTCCTCCCTTCCTCCACTCTCTGCATGCATGCCCCTCCCCAAGTCCACTGATAGGGGAGGACTTCTTTTCCTTCCTTCTGATCCTAGTCAATTAGATCTCATCAGGAGTGGCTACATTGTCTTCTTCTGTGGCCTGCTAATGCTGCTTCCCCCTCAGGGGAAGGTAATTAAAGAACATGGCAATCAGTTTATGTCAGACAGTCCCTGTTCCTATTACAATGGAACCCACTTGGATACTGAACTGCCATGGGCTACATCTGTGCAGGGGTCTTAGGTTATCTCCATGCATAGTCCTTGGTTGGAATATTAGTCTCAGCAAAGACCCCTGTGCTCAGATTTTTTGGTTCTGTTGCTCTCCTTGTGCTGTTCCCTTCCTCTCCAGATCTTACTGTTTCCCACTTCTTTCCTAAGATTTCCTGCACTCTGCCCAAAGGTTGCCCATAAGTCTCAGCATCTCCATTGATACTATAGAGAAACAATACTAAAAACTGCATGGTACTGGCATAGAAACAGACTATTGGATCAATGGAATCAAATAGAAGACCCTGACATAAATCCACACACTTATGGACACCTGATTTTTTACAAAGATGCCAAATCCATTCAGTGGAAAAAAAGACAGCATCTTCAACAAATGGTGCTGGTCTAACTGGAAGTCTACATGTAGAAAAATGCAAATAGATCCATACTTATCACCCTGCACAAAACTAAAGTACAAGTGGATCAAAGATCTCATCACAAAACCAGACACACTAAACCTGCTCCCCTTTTTAGTGGACCCAAATGAAGTCTAAGTTGCCCATTGGCTACAAATACGTAGAGTAGTCCAGTACATGCATGGTCCTTGCTTGGTGTGTCAGACTTCATAGGCCCCTCTGGGCCTTGGTTAGTTGACTGTGTTTGTCTTCTTATGGAGCTCTGGCACCTCTTGATTCTTTTATCACCCCCACACTCACAAACACACTTTTCCACTAGACTCCCTAAGTTTTTTTCCAGTGTTTGGCTGTGAGTCTCATCCTCTTTTGAACCTTTGCTTGGTGGATGCTCTCAGAGGAAAACTGATAGGTTCCTGTCTTCAAGAATAGCAATGCATCCTTAATAATGGCAGGGGTTGACTCACTTCCATGGGGTGGATCTTGGGATGGGCCAGGAATTTCATGATTTCCTTCTTTTTTTAATGAATGAGTAGTATTCCATTGTGTAAATGTACTGCAGTTTCTCTATTCTTTGGTTGAGCGGCATCTAGGTTGTTTGCAGTTTTTTGGCTATTATTAATAAAACTGCTATTAACATAATAGAGCAAATATCCTTGTTGTATGGTGATGCATCTTTTGGGTGTATTCCCAGGATTCTTGTAGATTTGTCTTGATGTGGAGCTATTTTCAGTTTTCAGAGAATGCGCCAGACTGATTTCCAAACTGGTTTTACTAGTTTGCACTCCCACCAGCAATAGACAATTGTTTTCCTTTCACCATACCCTCATTAGCATGTGCTGTCACTTGAGTTTTTCATCTTAGCCATTCTAAAAGGTGTAAGATGGAATCTAACAGTAGTTTTTATTTGCATTTCAGGATGACAAAAGGATGTTGAACATTACTTTAAATTGTTTAAGGCATTTGAGTTTCCTCTGTTGTGAATTCTCTGTTTACCCCATTATTTACTGGATTATTTGGTTTATCGGTGTTTAATTCCTTGAGGGTTTTTTAAAATATATTTTAGATCTTAGTGTTTTGTAGAAAGAAAGATTGGTGAAGATCTCTTTCCAATCTATAGCTTTAGAACAATATTAACAAATATTTAATTTGTATATTCAATGGAGTCAATTTTATTACTGTTTACTGTATTATTTCCACATGCATATGTCACAAAAAATGTAAGTTTTTAAAAGCATGGCTATGATTATATTTTGAAATATTATCTACAAAAAGTACTATTCCAGGTGATTTCTTTAATTTAATTTTGATAAAATCCAAGTTAAGAATTTAAATTTTATATTAAATCTTGTTTCACCATCTCTATATATTTATTTATTTATTTTTAATATTGGTTAGAGTTTATTAACTTTGTTTCCCAGCTGTATTCCCCTCACACATTTCCACCCACCTCGCTTATCTCCTCCCTGCCCTTTTCCAAATTCACTGATAGGAGAGGACATCCTCCCCATTCATCTGACCCTGGTTTATAAAGTATCTTCAGGACTGGTTGCAAAGTTCTCCTCTGTGGTCTAGCAGGGCATGTCCGCCCTCCGGGGTGGAGGGGCAGAGGTCACGGAGCCTGCCATTGAGTTCATGTCAGAAATAGTTCCTGTTTCCTTTCCTAGGGAACACATTTAGATACTTAGCTACCATAGGCTATTTCCAAGCGTGTCTTTATCTGGTTTTGATATGACAGTAATATTGCCTTCTATTTTATGTTATGGAATAATTTGAGAAGCTTTATTTTTAAATTTTTCTTACCACTGTATATTTTATTAAATAAAGTGCACCTGATTTTGTTAAATACAGGTTTAGAATTCTAATTATCTGTTAGAACATCATTTCCTTGATCAAAATGAAATGGTTTACTTTATCTCTTCTGATTAGTTTCACATTCAAGTCTATTTTTTAGTTTAGAAGAAGTGTTTACTCCCAAGTCCCATTTCTTTAAAATACTTTTTGCTGTTACTTTTTTCTAAGGCACTATTTAAAAAACTTTAAATTATAATTTTATTACATTTCTTACTTCCCCTTTCTCTCTCCAAACCTTCCATATGCCCCTCCCCACTCTTCTACACATTGATAAACTTTGTAAAAAAATCTTGTTACTACACTATATGTACATACAGTTTTATTCTTTTTTTATTTTATTTTTTTATTTTTATTTTTTATTTTTATCAGTTACATTTTATTAATTCTGTATCCCAGCCGTGCCCCGAACCCTCATTCCCTCCCAGTCCCTCCCTCCCTCCCTCATCACCACTGTGTCCCTTTAAGGGACAGACATTCTCCTGCCTAAAGCTAAAG
>REGO01000903.1:111817-130661 GCA_010120015.1 Rhombomys opimus
CTTGGCAGGATTAACATAGGAAAAATGGCCATTTTACCAAAAGCAATCTACAGATTCAATGCAATTCCCATCAAATTAACAACACAATTCTTTATACACCTGAAAAGAAAAATTCTCAACTTTGTATGGAATAACAAGAAACCCAGAATTGCTAAAACAATCCTCTACAATAAAAGATCTTCTGGAGGTATCTCCATCCCTGATCTTAAGCTGTACTATAGAAAAACAGTTATAAAAACTTCATGATACTGGAATAAAAACAGAATGGTAGATCAATGGAACCAAACAGAGGACCCAGAAATAAACCGATACACTTATGGACACCTGATCTTTGACAAAGATTCCAAAACCACACAATGGAGAAAAGATAGTAACTTCAACAAATGGTGCTGGTCTACCTGGATGTCTACATGTAGAAAAATGCAAATAGATACGTACCTATCGCCCTGCACAAAACTAAAGGCCAAGTGGATCAAACACCTCAACATAAAACCAGACACATTAAATCGGTTAGAAGAAAAAGTGGGGAAGACCCTTGAACTCATTGGCACAGGAGACATCTTCCTGAACAGAACACCAGTAGCACAGGCTCTAAGAGCAACAATCAATAAATTGGACCTCATGAAACTGAAAAGCTTCCATAAGAAAAGGACACCATCATCAAAACAAAATGACTGCCTACAGATTGGGAAAGAATCTTCACCAACATTTTATCTGACAGAGGGCTAATATCCAGTATATATAAAGATCTAAAGAAGCTGAAAAGCAGCAAACCAAGTAATCCAATTAAAAAATGGGGAACAAAGGTAAACAGAGAACTCTCTGTAGAGGAATATCGAATGTCAGAGAAGCACATAAAGAAATGCTCAATGTTATTAGCCATTAATGAAATGCAAATCAAAACGACCCTGAGATTTCACCTTACACCCATCAGAATGGCCAAGATTAAAAGCTCAAGTGACAACACATGCTGGAGAGGTTGTGGAGAAAGGGAAAACCTCTTCCACTGCTTGTGGGAATGCAAACTCTTACAACTCTGGAAATGAATCTGGCGCTTTCTCAGACAACTAGGAATAGCGCTTCCTCAAGATCCAGCCATATCACTCCTAGGCATATATCCAAAAGTGGCTCAAGTACACAAAAAGGACATTTGCTCAACCATGTTTGTAGCAGCTTCATTTGTAATAGCCATAAGCTGGAAACAGCCCAGATGCCCCTCAACTGAAGAATGGATGCAGAAATTGTGGTACGTCTACACAATGGGTGACGATTTTCACTATTTATCCTACCTATCCAAGAGCATGGGAGTGCTTTCCATCTTCTTATTTCTTCTTTACTTTCTTCAGAGATTTGAAGTTTTTTTTTTTTTTTCAAACAGATCTTTTCAATGCTTAGAGTCACACTAAGATACTTATGTAATTATTGGTTACTTTGAAGGGTTTAGTTTCACTGATTTCTTTCTTATTCCTTTTGTCTTCTATATAAAGAAAGGCTTCAGATTTTTTTGTGTTAATTTTGTATCCTGCCACTTTTCTGAAGTTTTTTTTTTTATCAGCTAAAGGGGTTCTCTGGTTGAATTGTTGGGGTCACTCATGTATACTATCATATCATCTGAAAATATTGATACTTTGATTTCTTCCTTTCAGATTTGTAGCCCCTTGATCTTCTTTAGTTGTCTTATTGCTCTAGCTAGGACTTCAAGCACTATGTTGAAGAGATGTGGAGAGAGTGAGCAGCCTTTCCTTGTAACTGAGTTCAGCAGGATTGGTTTAAATTTCTCTCCATTTAGTTTGATGTTGTCTATAGGAATGCTGTATATTGTCTTTATTATGTTTAGGTATGTGCATTTTATTCCTGTTCTCTCCAAGACTTTTAACATGAATGGGTACTGGATTTTTTTAAATGTTATTTCGGCATTTATGGAGATGATCATGTGGTTTTTCTCCTTCAGTTTGTTTATATGGTGGATTATATTGATGAATTTCCATATATCGAACCCCTCGTTCTTGCCTGAGATGAAGCCTACTTGGTTGTGGTAGATGATATCTTTGATGTGTTCTTGGATTCGGTTTGCAAGTATTTTATTGAGTATTTTTGCGTCAATGTTCATAAGAGAGATAGGTGTGAAGTTCTGTTTTTGTTGGATCTTTGTGTGGTACAGGTATCAAGGTGACTGTGGCTTCATAAAATGGGTTTGGTAATGTTCCTTCTTTTTCTATTTCTATTTTGTGGAATAGTTTGAAGAGAATTGGAATTAACTCTTTTGGGATGGTCTGGTATAATTCTGTCATGAAACCCATCTGAGGTTTGTTTGGAAGGGAGACTTTTAAGGACTGCTTCACTTTCTTTGGGGGATATAAAATTACTTAGTCTATTTACCTGATCTTGTTTTAATTTTGGTACATAGAATCTATCAAAAAAATTGTCCATTTCATTTAGAGTTTCAAATTTTGTGGCACATAGAGCTTTGCAATAAGAAATAATTTTTGTTTGGATTTCCTCAGTGTCTGTTGTAATGCCCCATTTTCATTTCTAATTTTGCTGATTTAGATAGTTTTTCTGTGCCTTTTAGTTAGTTTGGCTAAGTGTTTGTCTATTTTTTTAGATTTTTCTCAAAGAAACAGCTCTTGATCTCATTGATTCTTTGAATTATTTTCTTTGTTTCTAATTCATTGATTTGAGTTTGATTATTTACATAGTCTAGTGCTCTTGGGTGTGACTGCTTCTTTATTTTATAGGCCATCTAGGTGTGCCATTTTATTGCTAGTATGAGATGTTTTGACCTTCTTTCTAGAGGCACTTAGTACAATGAACTTTCCTCTTAGCACTGCTTTCTTTTTAAATTAAATTTTTATTTTTATATTAATTACAGTTTATATAGTTTGTATCCAAGCTATAGTTCCCTCCCTCATTCACTACCAATCCCACCCTCCTTCCCTCAGCTCCTCCCTAATTCCACTGATAGAGGTGGACCTCCTCTCCTTTGTTCTGACCCTAGCTTATCAGGTCTCATCAGGACTACCTACATTGTCTTCCTCTGTGGCCTAGCAAGGTTGCCACTAATCTCAAGGGTGGGGAGTTCAAAGAGCCAGCCACTGAGTTTATGTCAGAAATTGTCCCTGTTGCACTTACTAGCAAAAACCAGTTGGGTATTGAAGTGCCATGGGCTACATCTGAGCAGGAGTTCTAGATTATACCCATACATGGTCTTGGTTGGAAAATCAGTCTCATAAAAGACCCCTGTGCCCAGACGGTCCTTGTGGATCTCCTGTCCTCTCCCGGTCTTACTAACACCCCCCTTCTTTCATATGATTCCCTGCATTCTGCCCAAGGACTGGTTATGAGTGTCAGCATCTGCTTCTATACACTACTAAGTAGAGTCTTTCAGAGGCCCTCTATTGTAGGCTCCTGTCCTGTTTCTTGTTTTCTCCTATATCCAATGTCCATACCATTTGTCTTTCTAAGTGAGGATTGATCATCTTACTCCCGGTCCTCCTTCTTGTTTAGCTTCTTTAGGTATACAGGTTTTAGTATGTTTATCCTATCTTTTAGCTCTAGCATTCACTTGTGAGTATATACCATGTGTGTCTTTCTGCTTCTATGATACCTCACTCAGAATGATCTTTTCTAGATCCCACCATTTGCTTGCAAATTTCATGATTTCCTTGTTTTTAATTGCTGAGTAGTACTCCATTGTGTAAATGTACCACAATTTCCGTATTCATTCCTCCTTTGAGGGACTATTGGGTTGTTTCCAGATTCTGGCTACAACAAACAAAGCTGCTACAAACATGGTTGAGCAAATGTGTTGTGTACTTGAGCATATTTTCTATATATGCCTAGGAATAGTATAGATAGATCTTGAAGAAGTAGTATTCCTAGTTGTCTAAGAAAGTGAATACATCAATGAGGATGATATTTTGTAGTTCCATCATTTGCCTGCAAATTTCCAGATTTCCTTGTTTTAATTGCTGATTAATATTCATTGAGCAAATGTACTACAATATCTGTATCCATTCCTCAGTTCAGGGACTTCTGGGTTGTTTCCAGAATTTAGCTATAACAGACAAAGCTGCTACAAACATGGCTGAGCAAATGTCCATGTTGTACACTTGAGCGTCTTTTGGATATATGAGTAGTAGTGGTATAGCTGGATCTTGAGGAAGCTTACTCCTAATTGTCTGAGAAAGCACCAGACTGATTTCCAAAGTGGTTGTACAAGTTTACATTCCCACTAGCGATGGAGGAGGGTTCCCCTTTCTCCACATCCTCTCCAGCATGTTTTTTTAACTTCAGGTTGTGGTCATAGCCATTCTGATTTGTGTAAGGTGAAATCTCAGGGTCGTTTTGATTTTCATTGCCCTGCTGTTTAAGGATGTTGAGCATTTCTTTCGGCATTTCTCTGACATTCTATATTCCTCTACAGAGACTTCTCTGTTTAGCTCTGTACCCCATGTTTTAATTGGATTATGTTTGGGTAAGTTGAGCCTTCATTTTCATTACTTTGGGAAATGTCTAAATTCTTTTCTTTTTAAATTCTTTCCTGACCCAGCTGTCATTGAGAATAGGGTTGATTGGTTCCATGCATGTACAAGCTTTGTTATTTTATTTTTGTTGTTGAGGTCTAATTTTAGAACATGGTGTTCTGAAAGTATACAAGAAATTATTTCAATCTTCTTGTATCTGTTGAGGCTTGCTTTGTGTCCATGAGCATGGGATATCTTTCCATCTTTTATATCTTCGTCAAATTCTTTCTTCAAAGACTTAAATTTTTTTCAAGCAACACTTTCACTTGCTTCGTTAGAGTCACACCAATGTTTATGTTAATCATGGCTGTTGTGAAGGGTGTTGTTTCCCTAATTTGTTTGTCAGCCTTTTTGTCTATGTATACCAGAGGGCCTCAGAATTTTTTGAGTTAATTTTGTATTTAGTTACTTTGCTGAAGCTGTTTATCATCTGAAGTTCTTTGGTAGAATATTGGGGGTCACTCATGTATACTGTCATATCATCTATGAATAGTGATATTTGAGTTCTTCCTTTCCGATTTGTATCTCTTCACCTTCTTTACTTGTCTTATTACTCCAGCTAGGAGTTCAACAACAATGTTGAAGAGATATGTAAACAGTGGGCAGCCTTGCCTTGTCCCTGATTTCAGTGGAATTGATTTATCTTTCTCTCCATTGAGTTTTATTTTGTCTGTAGGCATGCTGTATATTGCCTTTACTATGTTTATGTATATGCCTTGTATCCCTGATCTCTCAAAACTATGTTCTATGAACTTTCCTATTTTCATTGCTTTCATTGTGCCCCAATAGTTAGGGTAAGTTGTACCTTCATTTTCATTAAGTTTTAGGATGTCTTTAATTTCTATCTTTGTTTCCTCCCTGACCTAGTTGTCATTGTTCATTGTCCATGTTGTGTAGGCATTTTGTTAATTTTGCAATTGCTGAGGTCTAGTTTTAGACCATGGTAATCTAATAGGATAGATGGGATTATTTCAAGTTTCTTAATTCTGTTGAGTCTTATTTTGTACCAGACTATATGGTCAATTTTGGAGGAGATTCCATGAGGTAATGAGAATAAATTATACTCTTTTGTATTCACGTGAAAGGTTCTGTAGACCTCTATTAGGTACATTTGTTTTAAGGACCCTGCAAGTGTCATTATGTCTCTGTTTAGCTTCTGTCTCAATTATCTGTCCCTTGGTGAGAGTGGAGTGTTGAAGTCTACCACTATTAAGGTGTTGGGATCAATGGGTGACTTAAGTTTTAATAATGTTTCTTGGACAAATGCAGGAGCCTCTCATGTTTGGTGCATAGATGTTCAGGGCTGTGATGTCATCCTGGTGGATTTTTCCTTTGAAAAAAATATAGTGTCCATCTCAATCTCTTTTAATAAATTTTGGTTTAAAGTCTATTTTATTAGATATTATTGTCCCAGTCCTGGCTCCAGCTTGCTTCTTGTGTCTGTTTGCTTAGATAACCTTTTTCCTGCCCTTTACTCTGAGGTCCTCTGTCTATCTTTGTTGCAGAGGTGTGTTTCTTGAATGCATCAGATTGTTGGATCCTTTTCCCACAACCATTCTATTAGTTTTTCTCTTTTCATTTGATAGTTGAGGTCATTGATGTTAATAGATATTAGAGAGTAATGATTGTTACTTCCTTTTATTATGGAGTTGGTGGTAATAGTGTGTGTGTTTGTTTCCTTTTGCTTGTTTTTATGTGACTGTGTCTTTATCCTGTGTTTTCTTACGTGTAGTTGATCTATTTGATTAAACTTTTTCTTCTAGTATGTTCTGTAGGGCTGGATTGCTGCATATATATTGTTTAAATTTAGTTCTGTCATGGAATATTTTGTTTTCTCCATCTATATTGATTGAAAATTTTGCTAGATATAGTAGTATAGGTTGGCATCAGTGATCTCTAAGGGCCTGCATCATGTCTGTCCAGGCCCTTCTGACTTTCATAGTCTTTGTTGAGAAGTCTGGTGTGATTCTGATAGGTCTACCATTATATGTTACTTGGCCTTTTTACCTTGCTCTTTTTAATATATTTTTTGTTCTGTATATTTAGTGTTTTGATTATTATGTGGTGGTAGGAGTTTGTTTTCTAGTCTAGTCTATTGGGTATTTTGTAGGCATCTTATACGGTTATAGGTATCTTTTTTTTAAGGTTGGGAAACTTTTCTTCTATGATTTTCTTGAAAATATTTTCTGGATGGTGGAGCCTGTAATCTTCTTTTTTGTCTATTCCTATTTTTCTTTGGATTCGTTTTTCATGGTGTCCTTGATTTCTTGGATGTTTTATATTTATAACTTTTCAGATTTTATTTTTTGAGAGATATAGCAATTTCTGCAATTATATCTTCTGTGCCTGAGGTTCTGTCTTCCATCTCTTGTTTTCTATTGTTGATGCTTACCTTTGTAGTTTCTGATATCTTCTCTAAGTTTTGCAACTCCAGGGGTTTCTCTGTTTGTGTTTTCTTTATTGATTCTTATTTCTATTTTCATGGTTTGCACTATTTCCTTTCTGTTTGAATGTGTATTATTGTCTATCCATGATGGCCTCCATTTTTTGTTCATTTCCTCTTTATATGCTTCAAATAAGTTCATAATTATAGGTTTAAGGTCATTTTCTTGTGTTTCTTCATTTTTTCTATGAGATACTTAAGTTTTATTTAAAAATTTGCATCATTTCCCTCCATCTTTTATTTTTTATTTATTACAATTTATTTACTTTGTATCCCAGCTATAGTTCCCTCATTTGTCTCTTCCCAATCCCAGCCTATTCCCTTTTTTTTCTATCTTTTCTACCATTCACTTCTCCCAGTCCATGGATAGGGTAAGTCTTCCTCCCCTTCTATCTGACCTTAGCCTATCAGGTAACTTCAGGACTGGCTGCATTGT
The DNA here is from genome assembly GCA_010120015.1 of Rhombomys opimus. NCBI lineage: Eukaryota > Metazoa > Chordata > Mammalia > Rodentia > Muridae > Rhombomys > Rhombomys opimus. Next base: position 119,223 of record REGO01000903.1, read on the forward strand.
CCAAAATAAATAAAGAATTCAAGAATTTAAAACCAACAAATCAAATAATCCATTAAAAATAGGGTAGAGTGCTATAGAGAGAATTTTCAAAACAGGAATATCAAATGGCAGAGAAACACGTAAAGAAATGCTCAATGTAATTTGTATCAGGGAGATACAAATCAAAACAACTCTGAGATTTTGCTTTATACTCATAAGAAAGGCTAAGATCAAGAACTCAAATGACAACACATGCTGGAGAGGATGTGGAGAAAGGGGAACCCTCTTCTATTACTTGTGTGAATTTAAACTTGTAAAACCATTTTGGAAATCAATCTGGAGCTTTCTCAGAAAATTAGGACTAGTGCTACCTCAAGATTCAGCTATACCACTCCTAGACATATACCTAGAATATACAACAAACACATTTGCCCATCCATGTTTTTATCATCATTATTCATATTAGCCAGAAGCTGGAAAAAATCCAGACATTCCTCAAATTAGGAACAGAAATTATGGTACACTTACACAATGGAATAATATTCAGCAATTAAAAACAAGGAAATTATTTTCCTGTGTTTCAGCTTCAATAAAATATCCAGTAATTTTTGGAGATTCTGGTGAAGACATAGTGTCCTGGTTTTTGTTGCCTGTATTCTAATGTCGCCCTCTAGTCATGTGAATGTCTGTAGCCTTGCCTGATTTTTCTTGGAACCTGTGCTGCAGAGTGGATCCACCTGTCTCTGGAGTCTTGAGTAGTATCTTCTGAATTCACTGTCTCTGCTGGCTCACTGTTTGTGACCCATGTAGCTGGAACACAGGTGGAAAGATCTCTGAGTATAGAGCTGTTCCAGTGTCCCACAGGCTTCCTTAAGGAGGTGGAGGATGGGATTTGTGTCTCAGGCCTGGCTAAGCTCCTATGTGTTCATTGTGCTTGCTGCATTATTTCCAACCCTGGTGGGCTAGGTTGCTGTGGAGCAGGTAGGGATATTTCTTAGCCTAGAGCTGCTCCAGTGCCCCACAGGCCTTCTTGGGGAAGAGGACAACGGAATTTGTGTCAGGTGCCTAGCTCAGCTCCACTGGGTTCTCTGTCTGGGCTGGCTGATTCTTATCTATGTGAGCCAGGCTGCTGGAGCAGTGACAGATAGATCTCTTTGCCTAAAGTTGCTCCAGTGTCCCACAGTCTTCCCTTAGATTGTGGGGAATGGAACCTTGATCCCAAGCCTAGGTCAGCTCCTCTGTGTTCACTGTCTGTGCTATGCAGGCTAATTCTGGCCTAGGTGAATCAGGCAGGAGGGAAGTATACAGAATGGAGAAGTGCTACCCCCGTAGTACCAGAATGTATCCCCTTCACTGGGAGTTGAGAGTGAGAGCTACTAGCAGTTGCAACCAGAAAAGGTGTCCACATAATGTAGTGTGTGGTCTCCCAGTTTAGATACAGGAGTCTGTAATACCCAGAAGTTGTCCACAGGACTGTGAGAGTGGGTCCCGAGCTTTGGAGTCTCAACCACAATACAGAAAGGTATTTACTTCACAGGCAGTGAGAGTGAGCTCCCAAGGTCAGAGCTGCCAAGCTCTGGTTACAGGAAGATATCCATAGAAAGTGGGCTTGGGCAGTTGGGTGGCCTAAGGCTGGGGGTCAGAATCCCGTGTGTCCCACCCCTTCCTGTCCTGGAAGGTATCCATAGATGATCTGTTTGGGCAGGTGGGTGACCCAAGGCTATAGGGTAGGAGCCCTGAGTGAAAGCTGCAGGTCCCAGGAAAAAATCCACTGATGGTGGGTTCCAATTGGTGGCCTAGGACTGTGAAGTCAGAGCCTAGAGAGCTGCCACTGTTGGTCCAGGTGTGTTCTGTCTGGTGGTCTAAGGCTCCAGGGTTGGAGCTTCTCAACCCTCCTCATGTGCCACTGCTGCCAGTCCCAGGAATATATCCAAAGATGGTGAGTTAGAGCTAGTGGCCTAGGGCTGCAGGGTCAGAGCCCAGCTAATTGCAGCTAGTCCCAGGCAGGTCTCCACAAATTGATGGGATTAGTCTAGTGGCAATGCCACTCTGAGTCTGGGAATATTTCCTCGTATTAGCCTGGTGGCCTGAAGATGGACCTTCAAGCCATATCTCCGTAAGTTCTTTTCTCACCTGAGAAACACAGCTTTAAGGATTTTGGGGTCCATACTACAGCCTGCTGGTCACCCTGTTCTAGCTGCTGAGCAGATGTTCAGATACTCTGCATGGTCTGCAAGGCCATCTTGCTGAAAAACAAAACCCAAAGAAAATATTTTTTTTAGTAGTTGCATTTATTATTTTTATTTATTATTATTATTATTATTAGTTACATTTTATTAACTCTGTATCCCAGCTGTATCCCGCTCCCTTATTCGCTCCCAATCCGATCCTCCCTCCCTCAGCTCCTCCCTGCCCCTTTCCAAGTCCACGGATTTGGGGAGTACCTCCTCCCCTTTCGTCTGGCCCTGTTTTATCTTATCAGGTATCTTCAGGACAGGCTGCAAAGTCCTCCTCTGTGGCCTAGCAGGACTGCTCCTCCCTTGGGAGGTGGGGAGGTCAAAGAGCCTGCCATTGAGTTCCTGTCAGAAAATCTTAAATGAATTAAAATTTCAATTCTACATGCAAAAACATTATTATGGAAGCATTTAGTTACTCATGCATAAATAAAAGTTGGCAACAACATTTATTGTGAACTTTTAAAAAATCAAGAAAAGTATCTTACAAATGAATACTTCTATGTTGTCTTTCATATTTTTATCAAATCAGTAATTTCAGCAATGCATGGAGATAACCTAGAACCCCTGCACAGATGTAGCTTATGGCAGCTCAGTCTCCAAGTGGGTACCCTAGTAATGGGAACAGAGTCTGTCTCTGATATGAACTCAGTGGCTGGCTCTTTGATCACCTCTCTCTGGGGGATGCAGCCTTACCAGACAAAAGAGGAAGACAATGCAGCCAGTCCTGATGAGACCTGATATGGTGGGGTCAAATTGAAGGGGAGGAGGACTTCCATTGTCAGTGGACTTTGAGAGGGGCATGGGAGGAGAAGAGGGAGGGTGTGATTGAGAGGGGATGAGGGAGGAGGCTACAGCTGGGATACAAAGTGAATAAATTAAAATTAATAAAAAATAAATAATAAATAATTTGAAATTAAGGTACTTTCATAAACAAATTTATTCTATATTTTTTTATATTCTTGACAATTAAAATTAAATATACATATTAAGTGTATACAGAAACTAGCATACATTATGCTGTTCTCATATGGACTTGATTATGTTAAAACTGAGTAACAAGTCAAGTAATTTACAAATACATTGGCATTATTTTTATAAATTTACCTTATTACAGTGTGTTTTTTAGAAGTACTAACTTGGTAAGATCCTTATCTCCTTTTCTAATCTGTAATCTTAACCTTTTATTTAAAAGATTCTGTATCTTCTATTTATTCATAAAACCAAATGTCATACATCCAGTTTGAATACAGTGATTTTTACTGCACTCAGACAAGTTTTGTCCCTTGAGGTTTGAAAAAAAATACAAAGTGCCTTTTACTTGAAGTTAACTTTATTCTTTACAAACATATACTGTTCTGTCACAAACCTTCTTCAGATTTTTATTCTAATGTTTACATATATATGTACATATATACATATATATTCACAGTTTGAAAATACAGGAGAAAATCACCAGCGATCGTTAACACTTTTAGTTTATATGCAAGATTTTTATTGAATTTGGAAATGCAAATAATATATTGCTGGGGACCAGCCTCATGGATGGCCATATTCCTAAGAGGAGATAAGAAAATGATGAGGGAGGAGTGAGTTAATCATTGTAGTGGGGGAATCTTGCAGTCTGACTGACTGGAGTCTGAATACTTCATTATTTATACAGAACTTATGTAGGCAGTGATAATTTTATGTTCCTCCAAAATATAGATTTATCCTTTTTTGTCCCCGGACACGTTTTAACTTCCTCTTGGCTATAAGTTTATTCATCATTGGAATAACAGAGTTATTTTCTATAATAATTTTCTTCATTAATCCAATAACCCAACTTTTAAGAAAAGATAAAAGTGTTTTTGACACAGAGCCATACTTTGTTAAAGTACAACAGACCATTGTCCCAAACAGTGTATTAACAGCTTTTAATGGTCAGAGTGCTAACTGTCATCAGGCCCAAGAAAAATCTTCAAGCCAAAGCTTCTGCATTTATTATTCAACATCTGGCATAATACAATATTACACTATATAAAACTGTAGAATTTTTTTATATATCTAATCTTGGTATTATTTTGTTCCTTGGTGACAGGAAGTGACGGTGGCCCTGTACTAGCTAACTTTTCTCTATTTCCCTTAGATATGTTCGTTCAAAAACAAACAAACAAACAAACAAACAAAAACCCCAGCTCATTTAACTTAGGAAAATAGGTATGAAATAAAGAAATGTTGCATAATTGGTATCCGTCACAACACTGAAGAGCATACTTCAATTCTAGTAAAGGCATTTCTTTAATTAGGTAACTTTGTAACTGTGAAATTTATTGAAACTATTTATGATGAGTAATAATGATACATTAAGTTTCCATGTTTATATCATCCATGTTTAACGACAGATACAATGTTTTACTACTTTTACATCATCACATCAGGACTGAACATATCCTCATCCCCTAAGGCCAGGGAAGTCAGCACTGCCACTGGGAAGTGATCCAAAAGCAGGCAATAGAGTCCATGTTAAAAACCGCCTCCCCACTCCTCCACAAGCTGCATGCCCCATAAGAAGACCAAGCAACCCATCGGATGATCTTTTTGATTTCCTTCCATTTGCCTGCAAATTTCATGATTTCTTTGCTTTTAAGGGATGAGTAGTATTCCACGTTGAAAATACTGAACAATTCCTGTATCCATTTTTAGTTCAGGAGTCACCCAGGTTGTCTCTAGCTTCTGGATATTACAAATAAAGCTACTATGAATGTAGTTGTGCAAATGTCATTTTTGTATGGTAGAACATATTTTGGTTATATGCTGGATCTTAAGGCAGAAATATCCACAATTTTCTGAGAAAGCATCAGATTGATTTCCAGAGAGGCTGTACAAATTTGTACTCCCACCAACAATGGAGAAATGTTCTTCTTCACATCTTCACCAGAATATGTTTTCACTTGAATTTTTGATCTAAGCCATTCTGATGGGTGTAAGTAGGAATCTCAGAGTCATTTTAATTTGTATTTCCATGAAGACTAAGGATGTTGAGCCTATCTTTAAGTGTTTCTAAGACATTTGATATTCTTCTGTTGAGAATCTCTGTTTCACTCTGTACCCCATTTTTAATTGAGTTATTTTGTTTTTTGTGTTTGATTTCTTAGGTTCTTTATGTATTCCGGATATTAGCCCTCTATCTGATGTGAAGATGAAGATCTTTTCCCAGTCTATAGACTGTCATTTTGTTCTGTTTTCCTTTGCTTTACAGAAGCTTTTCAGTTTCAAAAGGTCCCATTTATTAATTGTTGATCTTAGTACCTGAGCTGATGGTGTTCTTTCTGTTCAGGAATTTATCTCTTGTGCCAATGAGATCAATGTTCTTCCCCACTATTTATTCGAACAGTTTCATGTTGAGGTCTTTGATACACTTGAAATTTAATTTTGTGAATTTTAATTTTATAGTTCCAAATGTAAACTATCACTGATTTCCAAAGATTTGTAAAAGATTTGTATTAATTTTGTAGTACAAGCATGCTGCACTAACTTTTGGTATTTAATATGTTCACAAACTAGGTTTAAATTCAGTGAATTCATCGTTTTCTTATTTACCATAGTTCTCAATTCATGAACTTTTTTCTGCAACAGGTTGGGCTGGCTCTGAATTTCATAGATTGTACAGAATATTCCCTCTGAAGAGGATGCACTTTTCATACAATATCCAAACTTCTTCAAATATTTGCTTAAATATTATCAGAGAGATTTGTTCTGACTATGTAATATTTTGACATTGTTGGTAATATATTAGCCATTATCTTTCTTTACACGGTCTTATGTCTTTTTTTTTTTAAGAATACTCATACTTCTACAGATAAATGTATCTGGAACAGAGTTACAGCTTTGCTATTATGGAAGGATCCTCAAATTTACTGAATTTTGTCAATTCATATATTCATTCATTCATTCATTCATTCATTTATTACAATTTATTCACCTTGTATTCTAGCTGTAGATCTCCATCATCTCCGTCCAGTCCCACCCAACCTCTCTCTTCCCCTCCTCTGCCCCTCCCTAGTACACTGATAGGGGAGTACTTCTTCTCCTTCTATCTGATCCTAGAATGTCAGGTCTCATCAGGGCTGGCTGCATCATCTTCCTCTGTGGCCTGGCAAAGCTGCACCCACCAGGGGGTGGTAATCAATGAGCTGTGAATGAGTTCATGTCAGAGACAACCCCTGATCCCTTTATTAGGGAACCCACTTGGAAACTTAGCACCCTATAGAATACATCTGAACAAAAGGCCTAGATCCTCCCTGTATGGCCCTTGGTTGGAGTATTGGTTTCTGAAGGACACCCTGAGCCCAGGTTTTTTGGCTCTGCTGGACTCCTTGTGGCACTCCTGTCCCTTACAGTTCTTTCTATCTCTCCCTTCTTTCATAAGGTTCTCTGCACCCTCCCCAAAGCATCTGCTTTGATACCTTGATGCATAGATGCTTTCAGAGTTCCTCTGTGGTAAGCTCTTGTCCTGTTCCCTGTTTTCTCCTACTTCTCTTTTTACATTTTCACATCTTTTTAAATATTAATTTATTTTATTAATTACAAATTATTCATATTGTTTCCCAGCTGTATCCTGCTTTCTTCCCCCTCCCAATCACATCATTCCTCCCTCTTCTCCTCCAATGCCCCTTCCCCAGTCTACTGATAGGGGAGGTCCTCCTCCACTTCCATCTGACCCTAGCCTATTAGGTCTCATCAAGGTTGAATGCACTGTCTTCCTTTGTGGCTTGGTAAGGCTGCTCCCCTCTCCAGTGGAGGAGATCAAAGAGTGATCTGAGTTCATGTCAGAGACAGTCCCTGTTCTCCTTACTTGGGAGCCCATTTGGAGGCTGATTTGGCATGGGCTACATCTGTGCAGGGGTTCTAGGTTATGTCCATACATTGACCTTGGTTGCAGTATCAGTCTCAGAAAAGAGCCCTGTGCCCAGACTTTTCCAGTTCTGTTGCTCTCCATTTGGAACTCCTGTCCCATCCAGGTCTTTCATTTCCTCATTCTTTCATAAAATTCCCTGCACTGTTCCCAAAGTTTGGATGTGAGTCTCAGCATCAGCTATAATACCCTGCTGTATAGTCTTTCAGAGGCCCTCTGTGGTAGGCTCCTCTCCTGTTCCCTGTTTTCTCCCTCTTCCGATGTCTATCCCACCTGACTTTCTGAATTAGGATTGCCCATATCCCCCAATGTCCTTCTTCTTGCTTAGCTTCTTTAGGTGTACAGATTTTAGTACATTTATCCTACATCATATTTCTAATCTTCACTTATAAGTGAGTATATACCATGTGTGTGTTTCTGCTTCTAGGAAACCTCACTCAGGATGATCCTTTCTTGTTCACACCATTTGCCTGCAAATTCCATGATTTCCTTGTTTTTAATTGCTGAGTAGTATTCCATTGTGTAAATGTACCACAATTTTTGTATCCATTCCTCAGTTGAGGAACATCTATATTGTTCCAGATTCTGGCTATTACAAATAAATCTGCTACAAACATGGTTGAGCAAATGTCCTTGTTTAATAGTTGAGCATATTTTGTATATATGCCTAAGAGTTGTATATCTGGATTTTGAGGTAGCATGATTCCTAATTTTCTGAAAAAGTGTCAAATTGTTTTCCAATGTGGTTCTACAAGTTTACATTCCCACCAACAATTCTTCTTCTTCTAAGTTCTGTCCAGTTTGCCCTTATGAATGAGGTTTCAACCTTTTCCCAAGGGTCTTCCTTGCTGTTCACCTTCTTTAGGACTTTAGATTTTATTTTGTTTATTCTATATTATATTGCTTATATCCAGTTATAAGGGAGTATACCACATGTGTCTTTCTGCTTCTGGGTTACCTCACTCAGGATCTTTTTTGTTCCATTCATTTGCCTGCAAATTTCATGAATTCCTTGATTTTCAGTGCTGAGTAATATTCCAATGTGTATGTACCACAATTTCTGTATCCAGTCTTCGGTTGAAGGATATCTATTTGTTTCCAGATACTGGCTATTACGAACAAAGTCACTATGAAATAGTTGAGCGAATGTCCTTGTTGTATACTTGAGCATCTTTCTGATATATGCTCAGGGGTGGTATAGCTAGATCTTGAGGTAGGACTATTCCTTATTTTCTGAGAAAGTGCCAGATAGATTTCCAAAATAGTTGTACATGATTACATTCCCACCAGCAATGGAGGAGGGTTCTCCTTTCTCCATAACCTCTTCAGCATGTGTCATCCCTCTAGTTTTTGATCTTAGTCATTCTGATGGGTGTATGGTGGAATCTCAGTGTCATTTTATTTGTATTTCCCAGATAACAAAAGACAGTGAACATTTTTTTAAAGTTTTTCTCTGCTGCTTGATATTCCTCTGTTGAGAATTTACTGTTTAGCTCTGTACCATATTTTTAATTGGATGTATTGGTTTTTGAGCATTTAACTCCTTGAGTTCTTTATATATTCTTGATATTAGTCCTCTGTCAGATGTAACAATGAGTTCAGAATAGTTTTATTTTTGTTCTTTTATTGTTGCAAAGCAAAGGTTGAAACTTACATGTTTAGTTTCAAACCATACAAATTAAATTCATAGCAATGACTAATATTTAATGTTAACATTCTATTGGCTTCCATTCTAATTTAAATTAGACATATGTTGTAGTAAGTTATTAATATTTACTAATGGTTTATCTTCTAATAATGCTGCTGTTAATCCTTAGCAGCTGTATAACCAAATCACCACACAGCGACAGGGTTTTTAGTTAACCTAGAACACAATGCTGGGCTATATTTACTCCCTCCTAAACCTCCAAGCCCTCAGTTTCCTAACATTTAGATTTCCCACATTATACTTGCTCTTTGTGAAATCTTAGGTCTGGTTCATGCTCCAAGTCCTCCAAGCTCTCTCCTCCAGCTCTGCTCTCTTCTTGCCCATTCTCCTCCCACTCATCTCCTGCTCTCTAACTCCTCTTTCCTGTCCTCTGGCTCCTCCCATTGCACAACATTGTATCTAGTTGCTTTATTTTGTCCTGTTTACACAAGAGTTGAGACAGGATGCTTATAGTGAGTATCACAATGCAATATCTGGATTGAAACCAGAGAGTTGGAAGTGGGGAAATCAGCATTTGAATTAACAAAGGTAAGGCGTATACATTTTAAATGAACATTATATCAACAGACATAAATGAATGTGGAAGCTAAATAAAATTCAAATAATCCCAATTGAAAATATGTGACACAGGTGATGCTGACTGCTGAGGCTGAAGTGCTGGTATCCCTGCCTCTGTTGTCTCAGGCAACAAGATCTGTGCCAGTGGTGCTGTGGCTCTGCTCCTCCAAGACGGGGGGAGGGGAGAAGGAGGAAAGTGCCCCTCTTTATTCACAGAGAAATCTGCTTCTGACCTGAACCAAAAAGTTCTCTACTCCTGTGGTCTCCCCCCTCCTCCAGAGAGCCACAAAGTCGATTTTCCAATTTCAGTTACCCAGGACACCGAGCACCAAAAGACTTTCTGGATTCACGCAGACTCTAGGCTCTAGCTTTCTAATGCTGGCACGAGCGCTGTGCTCAGCCGCCTTTATTGAGTACCCCTAGCGAACTGGGGCACACAGCTGCATCCTCAGACCTACAAAAGCCAGAGAGCCATTACAGCAGCCCTCAGATACTGTGCCAAGGATCAACCAGTTACCCCTAGCTAGACTGACAAAACTGTGGGAATCCCTGGTCCTTAAAGAGGGCTGTACCCACAGCGTCCGGACCACAGCAGTGCCTGCAGCCGACATCTCAGACAGGGACACACAGCTTCCTGTCGAGACTGAGGCACCCAGCCTCCAGACCAGAGCGGCGCCCCTAGGCGCCAACTCAACCCAGGTTCACATTCTCCAGGCCCAAAGCAGAGCACTCAGCCTCTTGCCCAGAGAATTGCTGGGTGCTCCTCTCATTTTCCCGGACAGAACTGTGTGCCCCAGGATAACAGACTGAGTTTCCCTGTTGGGAGAAAACCCCACAGCTAGGGAATCAGCAGGTTCTTCAAGAGGACTGTACCTGGAAAACTGTAAAAACAGCAGCAGCTCACTAAATTTATAACGAGAAAACCAGCAGTGGGGCAGCTGTCTTGAGAACTACAATGGGTAAAAGGAGAGCCACCCCTGCCTAACAAAGACTACAGCTACTACTCAGGGCTATACACCTCAGCAACAACAGAAATAGCAAAAAGCCTACACATACATAGAAACTGAACAACTTGCTACTAAAAGACAGCTGGGTCAGAGAAGAAATAAAGAAAGAAATCAAAGTCTTCCTAGAACTCAATGAAAATGAAGACACAATGTACCCAAACTTGTGGGAAACAATGAAAGCAGTGCTAAGTGGAAAGTTCATAGCACTAAGTGCCTTCAAGAAGAACAACTTAATGGCATTCAAGTAACTTAATGGCCCACTTAAAAACCCTAGAAAAAGAACATGCAGACACACCAAAAAGAAGTAGACAGCTGGAAATAATCAAACTCAGGGCTGAAATCAATCAATTAGAAACAAATAAAACAATTCAAAGAATCAATGAAACCAAGAGTTGGTTCTTTGAGAAAATCAACAAGATTTACAAACCCTTAGCCAAGCTAACTAAAAGTTAGAGAGACACCATCCAAATCAATAAAATCAGAAATGAAAAGGGGGACATAACTACAGACACTGAGGAAACTCAAACAATCATAAGGACTTACTTCAAAAGTCTATATGCCACAAATTTGAAAATCAAAATGAAATGGACAATTTTCTTGATCGATTTGACTTACCAAAGCTGAATCCCAACCAGGTAAATCAATTAAATAGTCCTATATTCCCCAAAGAAATAGAAGTGGTCATCAAAAGTCTCCTATCCAAAAAAAGCCCAGGACCAGATGGCTTCAGGGCAGAATACTACCAGACCTTCAAAGAAGAGCTCCAATTCTTTTCAAACTATTCCACAAAATAGAAACAGAAGGAACATTACCGGACTCATTCTATGAAGCCACATTCACCTTGGTACCTAAACCTCACAAAGGCTCAACAAAGAAAGAGAATTTCAGGCCAATCTCCCTTATGAACATTGACGCAAAAATACATAATAAAATACCTGAAAACCGAATACAAGAACACATCAAAGATATTATCCACTATGACCAAGTAGGCTTCATCCCAGGTATGCAGGGGTGGTTCAATATAAGGAAATCCATCAATGTGATCCACCATATTAA
>REGO01000903.1:156204-171628 GCA_010120015.1 Rhombomys opimus
GAGTGCATGGAATCTTATGAAAGAAGTGGGAAACAGTAAGATCTGGAGAGGACAGGAACTCCACAAGGAGAGCAACAGAACCAGAAAATTTGAACAAAGGGTTCCTCCCCGAGACTCATACTCCAACCAAGTAGCATGCATGGAGATAACCTAGAACCCCTGCACAGATGTAGCCCATGGAAGTTCAGTGTCCAAGTGCCTTCCATAGTAATAAGAAGAGGGACTGCCTCTGACAAGATCTGATTGGCCTGCTCTTTAATTACTTCCCCCTAAGGGGGAAGCAGCCGTACCAGGCCACAGAGGATGACAATGCAGACATTCTTGATGAGATCTGATAGACTAAGATCAGAAGGAAGGAGAGGGGGACCTTCCCTATTAGTGGTCTTGCAGAAGGCCATGTGTGAATAAGAGCGAAGGAAGGTAGGATTAGGAGGGGAGGAGGGAGGGGTTTATGGGGTATATAAAGTGAATAAAGTATAATTAATAAAAGTTAAAAATCCTCTCAATCACTGTAGATGAATAAAACAAGATATTCCAAGACAAATCCAAATTTAAACAACATTTAATCACAAAGACAGCCCTACAGAAAAGAGTAGAAGGAAAAACAATCAGCCCAAAGAGGTCAACTGTTCCCAAGAAAGCATCGGAAATAAATAATTCCACAGCAGTAAAAACAAAGGAAGGGAAGCACACACAAACACACATACTAAATTTTCCAAGAATCATAAAACATAAAGTAACAAATACCATCATTAATATTTCTCAATATCACTGGACACAATTCCATTAAAATTCCAATAAAAAGATACAGGCTAACTGAATGAATGAGAATACAGGATCCATTTTCTATGTTTATAAGACATAGACCTCAGCAACAAATATAGATATTTTCTCAGACTAACAGGCTGAAAAGTGTTTCATATGCAAACAGAATCAAGAAGAAATCTGCAGTAGATATTCTAGTATATAATAAAATATACTTTCAACCTAAAGTAATGAGTTGTAATAGGGAAAGACACTTCATACTCATCAAAGAAAAAATCCACCAAAATGAATTTTCAGTTCTCAAAATCTATGCCTCAAACCCAAGGGCAATCAAATTTGTAAAATAAACATTACTAAAGCTTAAATTGCACATTGAAATCCACACTTAATATTGGGAAACTTCAATACCCTATTCGCCAACAGGATAGGTCATCAAGACATAAACTTAACACAGAAAAATGAAACTAACCAATATTATGAATCAAATGGACTTAACAGACATCTACAGAATATGTCACCTGAACACAAAAGCATATACATTATTCTCAGCACCTCACAGAACTTTCTCCAAAACTCACTAAATAATCAGTCACAAAGCAAACCTCAACAGATACATGATAATTGAAATAATACCTTATATCCTATCCCACCACCCTATATTAAAAATCTACTTCTACAACAGAAATAGAAAGCCTAAAAACTCATGGAAACTGAAGAACTCTCTCCTCAATGATCACTGTGTCAGGGAGGAAATAAAGAATGAAATCAAAGACTAAGTAGGGAGGGTGGGATTGGCAGGGAATGGGGGAGCAGGATACAGCTGGGATACAGAGTTAATAAAATGTAACTAATAATAAAAAAGAAAAGAAAAAAAAAAGAAAGACAAAATCAGAAAGTAGTCCTTCAGTATAAAAATGACAAATGGGCTGAGAAAACAGCACCCTTCACAATAGCCAATAGCAAAAGATAATATAAAGTATATTGGTATAACTTTAATCAAGCATGTGTAAGACCTGTATGACAAGAACTTCAAATCTCTGAATAAAGAAACTGAGGAAGGTATTAAAAGATGGAAAGACCTCCCATGCCCATGGATCAGTAGGATTAACATATCTAATCTTACCAAAAGCAGTCTACAGATTCATTGCAATTCCCATCAGAATACCTACCAAATTCATTACAGACAGGAGCTCCACAAAGACCAAATTTATCTGGGATGATCACTTTTAGTTCCATCGATTTGCCTGCAAATTTCATAATTTCCTTGTTTTAAATTGCTGAGAAGTATTCCATTGTGTATATGTACCACAGTTTCTGTATCCATTCCTCCACTGAGGGATATCTAGGTTGTTTCTAGACTCTGGCTATTACAAATAAAGCTGCTTAGAATATAGTTTATGAAGTATCCTTATTGAATGGTGGGACATCTTTTGGGCATATTCCTAGGAGTTGTATAGCTTGACCTTGAAGTAGCAGTATTCCTAATTTTCTGAGAAAGTGCCAGCTTGATTTCCAAAGTGGGTGAACAAGGTTATTTTCCCACCAGCAATGGAGGAGAGTTCCCCTTTCTCCACAAACTCTCCAGCATGCATCATCACTTGAGTTTTGGAGAAGCCTAGGGAAGATGCTTAATTCTCATTCAGAAGGGCAAACTCGATAGATATCAGAAGTAGGAGAAGAGAAGTAATAGGACAGGAGCCTTCCACAGAGGACTTCTGAAACACTCTACCCACCAGTGTATCAAAAGAGATGCTGAGACTCATAGCCAAACTTCAGACTTGGTGATGGAAATCTTATGGAAAAAAGAGAGATAGAAAGACATGGAGGGGACAGGAACACCACAAGGAGAAAAACAGAGCCAAAATTCCTGTGTCCAGGGGGGCCTGCAGAGACCAAGACTTCAACCAAACAGGAGTTGCATGGGGAGGACCTAGACTCCCTGTTCAGAGGAAGCTAATTAGATGAGAAGTTTCCAAGGAGTTTCTCTAGTAAGGGGTGTGGGAGCTGTTTCTGACATAAACTCAGTGGCCTGCTCTTTGATCACCTACCCTTTGGGGGTGCACCCAGGCCACAGAGGAAGATGATGCAGCCAGCCTTAATGAGACCTTATAGGCTAGGGTCAGATAGAAGGGGAGTAGGTCCTCTACTATCAAGAGAATAGGGAAAGGGTATAAGGGGAGAAGAAGAAGGGTGGGTGGAACTGGGGGAATACAAGGGAAGGGGAAGCAGCGAGGATACAAAGTGAATAAATTATTAATACCCAAACTTACGGGAACAATGAAACCAGTGCTAAGAGAAAAGTTCATACTATTAAGTGCCTTAAAGAAGAAACTTGAAACATCTCATACAAGCAACTTAATGGCTCACCTGAAAGCCCTAGGGGAAAAAAAGAAGCAGACACACCCAAGAGGAGTAGAAAGCTATAAATATTCAAGCTCAGGGCTGAAATCAATAAATTAGAAACAAATAAAACAATTCACAGATTCAATGAGACTAAGAGCTGATTCTTTCAGGTAATCAACAAGATGGATGAACCATGAGGTAAACTAACTAAAAGGCAGAGAGACACTATCCAAATCAGCAAAATCGGAACCAAAAAGGTGATATAACAACAGACAATGAGGAAATCTAAACAATCATTAGGTCTTCTACAAATGCCTATACACCACAAAATTTGAAAATCTAAAAGAAATGGGCAATTTTCTTCATAGATTCCATTTACCAAAATTAAATCAAGATCAGGTAAATAGATTTAAATAGATTGAATTGAATGTGGCCCCAAGGAAATTGAAGCAGTTATCAAAATTCTCCTTGCCAAAAAGAGCCCAGTGCCAGATGGTTTCAGTGCAGAATACTACCAGACCTTCAAGAAGAGCTAACTCCAATTCTCTTCAAACTATTCTGCAAAATAGAAACAGAAGGATCATTACCAAATTCATTCTGTGAGGCCACAGTCACCTTGATACCTAAAACACACAAAGATCCAACAAAAAAAGAGAACTTCAGACCTTGCTCTCTTATGAACATTGTTGGAAAAATACTCAAAAAAAAAAAATACTTGCATACCAAATCCAAGAATACATCAAAAATATCATCAGACATTCTCAAGCAGGCTTTGTCCAAGGCATGCAGGCAGGGGTGGTTCAATATATGGAAATCCATCAATGTAATCCACGATTAAACAAAATGAAGGAGGAAATTCCCATAATCATTGACTTAGATGCCAAAAAAGCACTTGACAAAATCCAACACCCATTCATTTTTAAAGTCTTGAAGAGATCAGGGATACAAGGCACATACCTAAACATAGTAAAGACAATATACAGCAAACCTATAGCCAACATCAAACTAAATGTAGAAAAACTTAACTCAAAGCCACTGAAATCAGGGAAAAGGCAAGGCTGCCCACTCTCTATATCTCTTCAACGTAGTACTTGAAGTCCTAGCTAGAGCAAAGAGACAACTAAAGGAGATCATGGGGATACAAATCAGAAAGGAAGAAGTCAAAGTATCACTATTTGCAGATGATATCATAGTATACATGAGCAAACCCAAAAATTCAACCAGAGAACTGCTTCAGCTGATATACATGTTCAGCAAAGTAGCTATATACAAAATTAACTCAAAAATAATCAGAAACCCTCCTGCATACCAAACACAAAAGGGATGAGAAAGAATTTAGGGAAACAACACCCTTCAAAATAGCCACTAAAACCATTAAGTACATTTATGTGACTCTAACCAAGCAAGTAAAAGACCTCTCCAAAAAAAAAAAAAAAAAAAAAAAAAACTTCAAGTCTCTGGAGAAAGAAATTGAAGAATTTGGAAAGATCTCCCATTCTCATGGATTCTGTACAATTAACATAGTGACAATGGCCATCCTGACAAAAGCAATCTACAGATTCAAGGCAATTCACATTAAAATACCAACACAATTCTTTACAGAACTTGAAAGAACAATTTTCAACTTCATAAGGAAAAACAAAAAAACCCAGAATTGCCAAAACAATCCAGTACAACAGATCGTCTGGGGGTTCTCCATCCCTGATCTTAAGGTTTACTACAGAGGAACAGTAATAAAAACCACATGGTATTGACATAGAAAAAAAAAGGCATGGATAAATGGAACTCAATACCAGACGCAGAAATAGATCCACACACCTATGGATACTTTATTTTTGACAAAGAAGCCAAAATCATACAATGGAAAAAGACAGCATCTTCAACAAATGGTGCTTGAATAACTGGATGTCTGCATGCAGAAAAATGAAAATGGGTCCATATTTATCACCCTGCACAAAACTGAAGTCCAAGTGGATCAAAGACCTCAACATAAAACCAGACACAATAAATTGGTTAGAGGAAAAATTAGGAAAGAGCCTAGAACTCATTGGCACAGGAGACAACTTCCTGAACCAAACACCAACAGCACAGGCTCTAAGATCATGGAACCTCATGAAACTGAAAGCTTCTGTAAAGTCAAAGACACTGCCATAAGAAAAAATGATAGCCTACAGACTGGGAAAGGATCTTCACCAAATCTATATATGACAGAGGGCTAATATCCAGAATAAACATAAACATAAATAAATAATAAACATAATTATCATTATTAATAATTATTATATAACAATACAATTATTATGTAATTATAATTTCAAACAGGTCATTCACTTGCTTGGTTAGTGTCAGACGAATGTACATAATGTTATTAGTGGCTATTTTGAAGGGTGTTGTTTCCCTAAAATATTAAACATAATAAAAAACTAAAGAATTTAAACAGCAACAAATCAAGTTACCCAATTAAAAAATGGTCTACAGAGTTAAACAGAAAATTATCTGTAGAGGAATATAGAATGGCTGAAAAACACTTAAAGATAATGCTCAATGTCCTTAGTCATCAGGGAGATGCAAATCAAAATGACCCTGAGATTTCACCTCACCCCCCTCAGAATGACTAAGATCAAAAACTCAGGTGACAATACATTCTATAGAGGATATGGAGAAAGGGGAACTCTCCTCCATTGCTGGTAGGAATTTCAACTTGTACTACCACTTCGAAAATCATTCTGGCGCTTTCTCAGACAATTAGTAATAGCGTTTCCTCAAAATCCAGCTATAGCACTCCTAGGCATATATCCAAAAATAAGTTCAAGTCCTGATGATACCTGATAGGGTTAGATGAAAGGGGCGGGGGATCTCCCCTATCAGTGGACTTACAGAGGTAACAGGAGGAGATGTGGGAAGAAAGATAGGGTTGGGAGGGGATGAAGGAGGGGACTAAAGCTGGGATACAAAACAAATAAAAATAAACTCTAGGAGGCCAAGATGGCGGCACCAGGAGAACACTGCAACTAAGAAACAGGACAACATTTTCCATCCAGCGACCAAAAGACTGAACTTTGGGCCCTAAAACAACAGTGATCTTGTTTCCCAGGTGAAAGGAAACCCCCATGGTATGGCTTGAACATGGATTCCTAAGGGAGGAGAGTGGAATGAATTGGGGGAGGGAACAACAGATGCAAGAAATGAAAGCCAAGTCTGTTCATCTGATCAAGGCTTCCATAGATAGCTTTGGCTCCCGGCATCTCCTCCCTTCTTAAACAATTTAAGAGGCTAGCAGGTAGATTTTGAACATGAGGTCTTTTGCAGAAGGTGGGCATTAACCAGAGGGGGGAAGTAGTGACCTGATCCTCCCAAGGCTTTTTGCAGCCTTTTTGGGTGCCTTTTTTGGGGAGGAGAGGAGACCCCATCAACACCTGAGGGCATCCCCAGCAGGTTGTGGTTAGGGGTAATCAGACTCCAACCTCTATGCAATCAGGTTTGCTTCTCAGGGGACTCAGAAGCGGGCAATTGGGCCCTCCCCTTGAAATGTCATCTTGCACCCCATTACAGGTACACAGGAAAGCATTTATCTAAGTTTCATGCTGTTCTCATGAGAGCAAAACGTAAGCAGTCAAGACCTGTCAGCAGTCTTCCTCCGGCTCAGCTAAGCCTCTGTCAGCCAAATCAAGTCTGTGATAATGAACCTGTATGGGTTTAGATGCCAGGGAGTCAATTTGCTGTTTTACAAAGCCAGTAAGTCTTTTAATGGCCCATGGGCTGAAAGATATGAGGAGAAGGAAACCCACCAAGGGTCCCAAGATTGAAGGAAGGAGGGTGGTGAGCCAGGGAGAGGTTGAAAACCAATTATGAAACCAACTTTCCTCTTGTTCTCTCAGTTTCTTTCTCTCTTCTAAACCTTCCCTAACTTTGGCCATGCTGTCCCTTACAACCCCAGTATAATCTGTGTAAAAGCAGCACTCTTCCTTAAGGGCAGCACATAAGCAGTCATCTTGACTGGAGGGGTCTTCTTTGACATCATTATCATTGTCAGGAGAAAACTCCTCATCCACTTGTTGCACCAGGCGTCCCAGTAGCCATCAACCTGCATCTTTTTCCTGTGAAAGAAACACAGACAGCTCCTTGTCCCCATATGAGTACAGGGTCGGGTCTATGCCATTAATTTGTTAAAGAATTTCTCCATTTTACTTTAGCAAAAGTCTTTTGGCTTTTGTATGCCAAAATCTATCTGTTGCAGATTTACCATGCTTATCCAATTTTTTTAGAAAATTTAGGTGTCCAGGGGAGTGGCTCTCCCTTCTTTGTTTTTTGCAAGTAAATCTTAATTGTTTAGTGGGCACGCTCTAGCATGCCTTGTCCTTGGATTGCAAGGTATTTTAGTTATATGAGAAACTTGAAACTGTTGACAAATCTTTTAAAAGATTTCTTAGTATATCTTGTTCCACTGTCAGTTTTAAATTGCTTAGAATAGAACATTAAAAGCCTGTAGACAATGAGCAATAACATTTTTTGCAGTTCCTCCTATTTGAGGAGTGGCAAAAATAAATCAAGAATAGGTATCAGTGTAAACATGTACATATTTTAATTTTTCAAATTTAGAAATTATGAGTAATATCCTTTTGCCAAATCTGATTTGGAACCAATCCTTTAGGACTGACTCCCAAATGAGAAACAGGCTGAAATTGAGGACAAATTCTACAAGCCTCGACTATAGTATGTGCCTGCTTCTTAGTCAACCCATATTTAAGTCTCAAGGTTTGACTATTAAGATGATGCATGTTATGGGCATCTTGGGCTCTTTAACTGTAAACAATAAACTTTGGTGGCTTTATCTGCCAATGCATTTCCCTTTAGACAGGGGTCTGGCAAATTAGAATGAGCCCTCAAATGTCATATAAAAAAGGAAAAGTTTCTTTTTTGTATCAAGTTTTGAATTTGTAAAAATAAAATTCCAGCAGGAGAAAATATCTGGATGTGACCTGCAGTCTCTAACCTAGGAAAAGACAGAGCTACATATGCACTATCTGTAAAAAATGTTCAAAGACTGCTTATTAAAACTATAAAACACAGCCAATACTGTAGATAACTCTGCTTTGTGCAGATGTGCTAGACACTTGAAAAGACATTGTTTTTCTTTATAAGCACAGGCAGCAACACCAGATCTCACTATAGATGGTTCTGATGTGGTTGCTGGAGATTGAACTCAGGACCTTAGAAAGAAGAGCCAGTGCTCTTAACCTCCGAGCCATCACCAAATTTCTCTGTTTGTGACTCTGTTATAATAAGTTTACATATGTTAAAATGCCATATTTATTAGATCTTTGACAAGTCTGACAGCCAGCATATTTGAATTACTCTTTGTCTACCTTTATTATCTGTTCTAAACTGCATCCTATAAAACAGGGTGTTATAATCTCTAATTTTAGCATATATATATATATTTGTATGTTTTAGAACCAAATTTTAGGTAGATCTACATAGACAAACTTTATGGTTATCCATTTTAAATCTAACCTTAAAAAAACAACCTAAACAAAGGGACTAGGTAAAACTCAATCTTGTACTCAACTATAATCTTTAGCATAACTTTAAATCTGCTCTTTTTAAAGCAAAACTTCTAATTAAACATAATTTGTAAAAGGGGCTAGCAAATCATATCAATCCTATAATATTGTATTAAATCCTAACAGCAAAAAAAATTAAAGGACAAAAGTTTTATTTAGCCTTAAACAGAGAACTAAACTTAGCAGCCTTTAGCAAAAATGGACTATTTTGGCCATACCAGATCTATAGGCCAGAAAGAAACAGCATTAAATTATTTATTTAGGTACTGTCAGCCAGGCATAATTTTGACCTCCCCCAAAGGGTTGAGAAACTGTTTTTAAGTTTTTTGTTAGATAGTCCATCGTTATTATTTTAAAATACCTGATAAATTTTAAAATGTTTTATAGAATTTAACTCTGATGGTCCAAGACCAAACTTAGAGGTGTTAGTTTAAACTACCTCATGTCCAAAAATATTAATATCGTCAGTCAGCTTTTAAAATATCATCAATTGAAGTCCAGAGATAAACATATACACACATAAAGACACAGCTAACAAAGAAATCCGACATTGTCTCCTTGGAGTAACCAGAATTCCCAGATACAAAGATTTGACTGGCTTGGAAGGAGTGGACTCCCATATGATTCCTCTTCACTGCTCCCAGATGGAGAGCAGGCTTTAGCAGCCTTCTTTCTACACAGAATAGGATTCCAGATTAGGGGAGCAATTAAGGGTTATTTTTTCGGAAACCGGGGTGTCCTGCAGATTTCCTTGACCAGATTGGAATTGAGACCTCGCAGGCAAACCAAAACCAGAGACTAAAACAGACACAAAAACAAAACACAGAGACAAAGACAAAAACAACAACAAACAAACAAACAAACAAACAAAAACAACAACTGCGGTACCTGCTTTTAAAACATTTAAATATATATACAGAGCACAACCATGATTTCAAAAGTCAGAACTAGAAAAACTCAGAATTTATCAGTGAACACAATTTAATCTTTAAAACTAGAAGTGGCTCCATTCCTCTGGTTTCTGTCCTAGGGCTGGCTGAAGCTGACACTGGCAGAAGCCTGTGGGAGGGGGCGGGGTAAACTGCCGCTCCGCTGAGCAGTCCTGAATCCTGCTTAGCTCTGCAGCTGGTAGAGGCAGGTCTTAGGCCAATTCTGAGGGTTTGGGGGAGCAAGCGTTCTCATCCACCCAGTTCTCCTCAAGCCATCCAAGCCTGGCCTACAGTAGGGGAGTGGGAAGGAGACAAGCAGCGTCCCCTGTTCCTCCAGCTCACCGAGCTAGGGCGGCTCTGTGGTTCCTCAGCTCCTCTCTGCATCTTCTGCTCCAGCCCACCTGGGGGCCTTTTTTTCTTTGTTTTGGGCGGAAGGGAAGCAGCCCAAGTGAAACAGCCTATGAGACTTAGCAGTTTCTTCCCCTGACTCTGTTTCATCCTCACTATCTAGCTCCTGAATAATTTTTTGCTCTCAAATTACAGAAATCTGTTTGAGCTCCTTTATGAACACTTGAAATAAACTTAGAAGTACTTTTTTTTTTTTTTTGTCTGACTTACTGCTCTAATTTCCCAAGTAACTTTTTAGCTTTTGAGATTTCGTTTTATTTACCCTTACTCCTTGCGCCTTCTCCCTCACTTGAGGGACTCCTCAGTCCCTGTAAGAATAAGACATGCTTATTCAAATCTCGTCCCATAACTCGTCGTTTTGATTTACCTCTCAGATTAAGCTCACAGACTGGCGGCTCTGTGGAGATCTCATGTAGTTTTACTTCCCGATGGAAACGCTGAATCCTTGTGTATTTTAGTGGCCACTTGAAGAACGACGTTCAATCCAGATCTCTGTAACTTTAGGTCACGTTGGGCGCCAGATATGGCCCCCACCAGCAGGGCTTGAACGTGGATTCCTAAGGGAGGAGAGTGGAAGGAATTGGGGGGGGGGGAGAAGAGACACAAGAAATGAAAGCCAAGTCTGTTCATCTGATCAAGGCTTCCATAGATAGCTTTGGCTCCCGCAACCACAGCATGGGAATCAGGCGGGTCCAAGCGCAGGCCACCCAGCCAGAACCCGGAAGAGATCCCAAGTCGCACAAGCACTAGGTCCCCAGACCAGAGCCACATGCCTGAGTGTCCTGATCACCTTCCCAGGCTGATGGGTGGGCACAAAACCACCAGAGACGGGCAGTCCCGGTCGTGAGAAAAACCCACAGGGAAGGAAAGCAGGGGGAATGGCCAAGAGTCACCCAGTCTTTCCCTGGAAAATGTCTCACAGACCGCGGGTACAAGCTGCCACTACTGAACTGGCCTCCCGCTGCCAGCACGGAGTGACTGAACCCAGCTCTCTAGCACAGACAGAGATGCGCGCCCTAGTGCAACACAGTCTGGGAGTTCCTGTCGGGAGAGGCCCCCACAGGGAAGAAAGGAAACAGTACTGACTTGGGCAACCCAGGCTTTACCTGGGGAAAGTCTCTCACAGACAGGCAGGTATGAGCCCCATCACCAAACTGGCCCCAGGCCGGAAGCACAAAGAGTAGTTGGGCACCCAGCTCCTGCAGACTAGCAGGCAGGCACACATGCCACCAGCCCAGAGACCTGTTTTGTACCAACTATTCCTCACAGACAGAACTGAGTGCCCCAGGTCACCAGAGACTTGGTGTCACTGTCTGGAAAAATCCTCACAGGGAACTAAGGCCACCCAGTATATCCCTGGAAAAGGTCCCACAGACTGGCCCAACCCAGGGACCTGCTGTGCACCAGGTAGCCTGCTGTTACCAGGAGAGCACTACTCACCCGCCACAGATTACTGCTTGGGTACTGGGGCACAGAGGCCCAACCTCAGACCTTCAAAAGCCCAGGATCCCCAAGATCAATCCCCAGATATTGCTCCACTTATCCCTAACAAAACTGACCAAACCACGGGACACACAGGTTACAGCATCAGATCACTAAATTCACAGCAAGAAACTGGGCAGCTGTCTTCATGACTTCTCCTGGTGAGAGGAGACCCTCTCAACTAATAAGGACCACAGTTACCATTCAGGTCTCTACGCCTGACATGAGCAGCAGTAACACCTGAAAAACACCAGCCATCCACTGACTATACCCAAAAAGCTGAGAAGGCTTCCTTCAGAAAAAAACCATCTTCCTGTCAAAGGGAATCTCTCCACCACAGGATTCTAGGAAAAACCAGAAACGAACTTCAAAAACCTAAGATAACCCAATGGGTAGAAGCCAGTATAAAAGTTCAACCAAAAAAAGCCAGAGCAATATGGCATCTCCAGAAACCAGTTATCCAGGGACAGGTAGCCCAAGACACCCCAGCATAATTGAAATGCAAGAAGAGGACCTAGCATCTATGATCACGAAGAAGATAACAGAGGAAACAAATGAAATGCGTAAAGAAATAAATGAAGATAAAAACAAACAGTTTATGGCTATCCATAAAGAAATAGAGGAAGTTGCAGCCAAACAGTTTTTGGCCTATAGAGAGGAAATGCTTAAATCACTGAATGAAATAAAAGAAAAAGAGGATTGTTCAAACAAACAGCTGAGGGAATTGATGGGAAAACAGGAAAATAAAGTCAGACAAGTGAAGGAAATCAACAAAATGGCTCAAAACCTGAAGATAGAATTGGAAAAATAAAGAAAACACAAATGGAGGAAATTGTGGGAAAAAAGAACTTAGGGAAGAAAACAGGAACCACAGAGGTTAGCATAACCAATAGCCTACAAGAGATGGAAGAAAGAATCTCAGGGGTGGAAGATACAATGGAAGAAATAGTTGTATCTGTCAAAGAAAATGTTAAATCTAAAAAATTCCTGACACAGACCATCAAAGAATTTCAAGACAACATAAAAAGACAAAAGCTAAGAATAATAGGTGTAGAGGAAAAAGAAGATTCCCTGCACCAAGGACCAGAAAATATTTTCAACAAAATCATTGAAGAAAATTTCCCCAACTTAACAGAGAGACCAATAAGAATTCAAGAAGCCTACACAACACCCAATAAATTAGACCAGAAAAGAAAATACTCCCACCACATAATAATCAAAACAGTAAGTATACAGAACAAAGAAAAGATACTAAAAGCTGCAAGGGAAAAAGGCCAAGTAATATATAATGACAAACCCATTAGAATCACACCTGACTTCTCAACAGAGACTGTGAAAGCCAGAAGGGCCAGGATAGATATCATGCAGACCCTAAGAGAACACAGATGTCAGCCCAGGCTACTATACCCAGCAAAACTCTCAGTCCTCATAGATGGAGAAAACAAGATATTCAATGACAAAAATAAACTTCAACAATACCTACAAAAAAATCCAGGATTACAGAAGACACTAGAAGGGAAAATACAAACCCAAGAAAACTAGCTACTTTCAAGAAAACACAGGAAATAATTAACCTCACTACAATGAAACAAAAAGCAACCAAACACACACCTTATGACCACAGGCAACATCAAAATCAAAGGATCTAACAGCCACTGGACATTAATCTCTCTAAACATCAAAAAACTCAATTCTCCAATAAAAAGACACAGACTAAAAGAATGGATGAGTAAACAAAACCCAGCAATCTGTTGCATACAGGAAACACACCTAAGTCAGAAATATAGACATTACCTGAGGGTAAAGGGTTGGAAGACGGCTTTCCAAGCAAATGGATGCAAAGAAGCAAGCAGAAGTAGCCATTCTAATATCTGATAAAATAGACTTTCAACCAAAATTAATCAAAAGAGATGGGGAAGGACACTTCATACTCATCAAGGGAAAATAGTTATTGTTTTTAATTCAAGTAGTATTTATACTTTTAGTTGGGGGAAGTGTTCAAAGTTCAGGAAAGACTAGGTTTTAGTGCAGTTGTGATCCAGAAGTTACCCTGTTCTAATAATAAAGTAGCAAGACAGTACAGAACAGACACTTGTTAAGTATCAAATATTTTAGTGAGTAAGGAGAGCCCAGTAGTACAAGGCATACTAATATGTTAATTGATTGTAGTTACGATTAGGGGAAAAGGAAAAGAGTTAAAAGAGAGGTTAATGGTTGAGCTAAGGTTAGTTATTATTTTTAGAGTTAAAACAGAAGATAAATTCAAGCATAGGCATGGAAATAATACAAGCAAAGAAAATAATAGAGGAAGTTAAGAGACTTGATTAGTAGAAGTCTAAGAAGAGTTGGTAAAGATACATACTAAGATATTATGAACCAGAAAGGAGCAGTGTTAGCCCACTACAATGATCTAGAGTGTTACATAGATAAATACTTGTAGGGAGGAAAAAATACTTACAAGATAATGCAAACACTCATCTAGAAGTTGTCATTTTTGTTTCCTGCACAGATACACTGGGTTGTCTTCTTTATCATCCTACAAGCTTTATTACTTATTCGGTTTCCCAGTCCTGTTCATCTTGTTCATTTATGGGCTGCCAATTCCATACTTTGTGGAGGTGTATTTTGTTTTCGTTGTTGTTGCTACTGCTGTTTAAATGGTTAGCTGTTTTTTTTTCATGAGAACAACCCATAGCCATGGCAAACTCTGCTCAAGTAGGGTTGTTGAGATACCATAGAGCCAGCAGTCAGAGGTGACTGCTTGTTGTCCCCAAAACAGTCTTTAGAGCCTGAACTTCACACCCTTTCACTATTCCCACTGGAATATTGATGGCCATTCTGGATAAAGTCATGGAGTTTTGAATTCCTGGAAGAGACATTTTTACCTTGGTTTTCAGTCAAATGTTAATCTGCTTATTTATCCATTTTTATTTTTAATAACTTCTTTTGTAGATTAAATAAAAATCTTTTATGAAAATTATCTATCACACTTATGTCTTATAAAAAGTCAGTGCTGCAAAGAATTAACTGTTTAGAGTCTCAGTCTGTTTTCAACTCCTTGTACAGTTACATAGAAATAAAAATTAAAATGAAGAATAAACAATAATTCTGCTTATAATTTTACCCATTACAACAGAGCAGAAATGAGAACTATAGAAAATGTTAGAAGGAAGGTTATGGTGTTTATTTTTTATGACTTTATTTATGTGGTTTGTTGTTTTGATGACAAACATTAAAATTAAATTAAAACATTAAAAATTTTAAATCAAGATAGATTACTGAAGCTAGCTCATCGAGATAGATTAAATTTATGATTATTTAATATGGATTAAAAGGTAAGACTTTTCCCAGTGTGGCAGCTAAGTAGGTCATAAAACATTTTTTAACTTTTTTTTTATTAATTACACTTTATTCATTTTTTATTCCCCCTTAAGCCCCTACCTCCTCCCCTCTCCATCCCACCCCTTTCTGCATGCATGCCCCTCACCAAGTCCACTTATAGGGGAGGTTCTCCTCTCCTTCTTTCTGATCTTAGTCTATCAGTTCTCATCAAAAGTGTCTTCATTTTCCTCTTCTGTGGCCTGGTAAGGCTGCTCCCGCCTCAGGGGGAAGTGATCAAAGAGTAGGCCAATCAGATTATGTTACAGGCAGTCCCTCTTCCCATTACTATGTAACCTACTTGGACACTGAACTGCCATCAGCTACATCTATGCAGAGGTGCTAGGTTATCTCCATGAATAGTCCTTGGTTGGAGTATGAGTCTCTGGGAAGTTCACTGTGTTCAAATTTTCTTGTTCTGTTGCTATCCTTGTGGATACCCTGTCCTCTCCAGCTCTTACTATTTCCCACTTCTTACATAAAATTCCATTCACTCTGCCTGACAGTTGGCAATCAGGCTCAGCATCTGCTTTGATAGTCTGCAGGGTAGGGGCT